>JAVDPK010020918.1:17556-33476 GCA_034780415.1 Cichlasoma orientale | reverse complement strand
GTGTGTGTGTGTGTGTGTGTGTGTGTGTGTGTGTGTGTGTGTGTGTGTGTGTGTGTGTGTGTGTGTGTATACTCCTGCAGTTAAGATCCCCACACGGAGGACCTACATTGACCCTGAGACTTGCGAAGACCTGCTTCAGGCTGTACATGCCTTTGCCAAAGAGCTGGACAACTCGAGCATCAAGATCGAGAGGATTGTGCACACAGGTACTGAAGAAAGCCAGCAAACATCTACTAAACTCTCCATCCTGGAGATGGAGGAGGAGTTCACCGCTCTGTGAAAGTGTGTGTGGGCTCATATTTCAGCAGTTTTAGAATCTCTCATGATACAGAACTTTCACAAAGGAATGGCCTTTAAGTCTCTAACTGCGGGCCCTCAGGAGCCACCACATTAAAACCAGAAGCATTGTGGGGTAACAACGAGACAATGCTAAACTACATTGGTTACATATTTACAGGAGCATCGCTCTGCAGAACCAATTACATTTCACAGTTTCCTCATTTCAAATGTTGTCTTTGTACTATTTTCCTTTAATAAGACATTTGAAATATTCAATACATTATGCATCAAATCACTGGCTCTGTTTTTATTCATATTTTGTACAGCATGCCAGCTAAATCAGGATATAATCAAGAGTAATGCATAGCAGAGCAGAAATTACGAATAGCAAATTAAAACTGACCCTCAACCATTCATTGTTCCAAGTATGATAAGCAGTGATGATAAAAATAAAGAAAAAAAAAAGCCCAAAGTATCAGTGACTTTCTGCGGGCAGCTCAGCGTCTTGTTGGACTTTCTGTGAACTCGCTTTGAGACTGAATTGAAAACCAGTTCAATCAGATTTGGCAACTCGCAGAGCTTTGCCAAAATTGTGCTCCACTATTGTTGATGTCGTATTTGGCTCCAGTTGATGCTTCAGTGTTTCACCTGCACCCTACCCCGTCTTTGATCTCTCTTTGATCCCTTTGTATTTCATCTTTTTCTCTCAATGTCATCACTGTTTCTTCCCAACATGAGTAGTATTTCTTCATCTGAGTCTGCCTTCCGCTCTGTCCCCCTCAGTCGAACCCTCACTCATTTCTTCTCACTTTCTTTTGATGGTTTTTCTTCCTCTGCGCTCTCTTTGTGCATGCATTGATACTGATCATGACCTCTGTTTGTCCCCCCCCCCCCTCCAGGTGAATTTGGGGAGGTGTGTCGTGGCTGCCTGAAGCTGCCCAGTAAGAGGGAGCTACCTGTGGCCATAAAGACGTTAAGGGCTGGTTGCTCTGACAAGCAGCGCCGATCCTTTCTTAGCGAGGCTGGCATTCTTGGGCAATTTGACCACGCTAACATAATCCGGCTGGAGGGCGTCATCACCACTGGTAAGAAAGGAGGGAGCCGAAAGAAGGAACTGAAAGGTAGTTTAGGACTAAGGGGATACCACTGGGAAACGAATGGGAGAACAAAGGAAAGTGGGTGAAGATGAAAAGAAGCATAGAGAGAGGGGGGGAAAAAGCTTAGGAATCCAAGGATCGGGGAAGAAATGATACAGTTCGACCAGCTCAACTGTCAAAGGAAGTAAGGTTGAAAAAGGGGTAATTGGAATGTGAGCATTTTAAAATCACATGCAGAGAGGGTAAAAGGGAGGAGCAAAGGACAGGAGACTAAAGGATTGGAAGGAGAGCTAAGATACTCCGGATACTTCAATAACTGACACGTGGAGGGGGTCAGCGCTTACAGCGAAGAGGGCAAGAGAGGAGGATGGAACAAGAAGACAAGTTTGAAAAGGAGAGAGCAGGGTGGATAGATGGATGCCGTATGCTAGCAGCGGTAAAAGCTACATCAAGGCCTATTTTCTGCTGACAGATAGCAATTGAGGTCCAAGAGCGAAAACAGGACGGAAGGAGGATGAGAAAAAAAACTTGAAGGGAGGAGAGTGAAGAAAGAGACATGAGAGACAGAGAAGATGAGGTAGAGGTTAATGGGAATGGCAGGTGTAGGGAGAAGCTTTAAGGAGTTTGTGAAGTTTTCGTTACTGCCGCTGCAGTGCTTTTGGTGATGTTTGTGAGTGTGTGTGCACGAGCGAGTGTGTGTGTGTGTGTATGTGTGGGCACAGTGCCCCAGCACACTCTGTGCTCAGTAGGATGGCAGCAGATGTGCAGGGTACAGTAATTGGTGCTAGAGACCCAGCGGGGCCCTGAGATGCACTCCAATCCCTCCCACCATCATATGCACACATACACACGTTCATCGAAAACCCACACACACACACACAAAGGCTGTCCCATATGCTCACTTTTTCTTTACCATCACCGACACACACCTGCTTGCCTGCCTCCTCACTTGGCATGAAATCACAAATCTTTGCACACAGACCGTACACACCCACCCACGCCCACGTGCTGTTAGACTACAAATCACCTGTTTTACATCACTTACCCCCCCCCCCCACCGGATTTTCATTTAGTCCCCCTTCCATCCATCCAGCACACCTCACTCACCTGCAAACATCACCTGCCTTGCCCTCGCTCTTTACTAATCTTTCTATTGAGAATTTAGAGCCGGCTCTTTGACTTTGCACCTCTTTGTGCTTCTTTTGTTTTATTTAGCCACTGAACAGGATTGTAGAAAGTACAATAATGTGATTTGATATTACTGTCTATGGTAGTAGCATAATTTATCCAAGTTATAATAGAAGAAATATATAGTGATAATAAGATACAATTACTCCAATAAATGGGTGCCTAATGGAGTCACTATATGAACCTAATAGTGTTGGAAAAGCTGGTACAGGTAGCTGTCAGATAACCCCAAAAAAATTTATATTTTTACTGCTCAGCCGTCATTTCAGTCAGTACTATGGCACGTTTCATAATTGGTTATGACAGCTTTTTTTCCCCTTGCAAGAAAATGTGCCATTGTTCCTGCTTAGTAAGCGGATGTCTAATGTTTGACTAGCCTTTGTTTTCTCGTCTCAATGCGGACCGATGCAGTTTCACCAAAGAGTAGAGCCAAAGTTTCAAATGGCAGCAAAGGTCAAGAATTTGCTTTAGATATGTATTCAAGGAGCGTCTTCTGTGCCACGCACCGTTTTCTGCTTCCCTCTCAGTGTTTGCACACATACGTGACATCCTTTGACTCCACCGGGTCCGCGGTCGCAGCCGAATGTCTCGCCCATTCCAGCCCGTTCAGCCACAGACTCGTTACCCAGCTCGTTTTAATTACACGATGGCTGGCAAATTGTGGCAGGATCTCTGGCTCACAGTTGCCACAGTGCAGTCGGTAACCTTTTCAAATCACTTCCTAAAAGTGTAGTGATGCTGGCAAACCAGGAACCGGGGATTTTACAGTACCAGTTTTTCTTTTTTTTTTAATATGCCTGCATAAACTGTCAAGACCGATCAGACTACTAGAATATGTATTTTTAGATGTACAGTTGTTTACATATCTGTCATGGCTTATCCTTTCTGTTTCAACCTCCCACAATCCTTTCCTCCTTTCGCCCCTCTTCCAACAACTGCAGTCTTATTTTCATTTTCCTCTTCTGTGCACTTCATAGCACTACTGGATCCCTGCCATCTGTGCCTTGGCACAGTGTGTGCGCGAGCATGCGTGCATCTTTTGTGCACATGTATATTGTATACGACCGCGCAAACCTGGGCTGCGTGCGTCTGTGTGTATTGCCGTGCGCAGTTGGAGTTTGCGCGAGTGAGCGTTTCAGGGTCGTTAAACTTGCTTAGACAGCCAGGGCAGCACACAGGTTCTCCTGGCTTCACTACAGTTCACCGAGTGAAGAATGGCTTTGCACAATGCCTGCCAAGCGGACTAGGCTCACTTTATTCCCTCCCTTTTCCTCCATGTCTCTATTACCATGCTATTGCTTTACTACTTCCCCTGATTTCACAATTTTATCCCAGTTCCACTCGCTCATGTATGCGCATATATGCCGTGCTTTTTGTGTCTTTCTCCAGGAAACACCATGATGATCATAGTGGAGTGCATGTCTAACGGCTCCTTGGATTCATTCCTTAGGGTAAGGGCTATTATTATGCATTTATTTTAAATATACATCCCGAAATTACTCATTATTATCCTCTGTTTTCAAGCAGCTGCACAAACAACACTTTTGTTCTACTAGTCCTAAATATACTGTTAATCTAATATGGTCCTAGGGCAGCAATGCTTGTGCTTATTACAGTAATAAGGGAAACATAGCATAATTAACTGCACAAATGGAGTGTTTCTGCTCAGAGCTGCTGTAGGCTTCTGTAAACTGTTACCGTGCCCCTCTGCTCTGTGAACCACTTCAACGTGGTTCCTAACTATATGAATTAATGGCCTGTTTGTTTTTATTCTCCAAATAAAGGTTTTCAGCTCAGCAAGCACAACATTGTAAAGCAGGAGTAGATGTGCTTTTTCTTTTTTTTCCTCTCACCCTCTCTCTCCACAATCTTCTCTCCCACCTCTTCTTTCTTTTTTTCCTTCCGTAACCTCAGAAACACGAAGGCCAGTTGAGTATAATGCAGTTGATGGATATGCTGGCTGGAGTGGCGTCGGGGATGAAGTACCTCACCGAAATGGGCTTTGTCCACAAACGGCTCGCCGCACACAAGGTAAGGGAGCAGGTGGGAGTAGACGATAAAGGGCAGGTATGGTGTGATGAACAGTATGCCGCGTGCTGTAATGAGTTTCTGCAGACCACGAATTGTTCTTGTCCGCAAACATCTTTGCAATCGTTCACCTGTAGGTTTTTATTGAAAGACTACACGAAGCTGAAAATGAGACAAAACTGTCAAAATCGTGTTGTCACATCCAGGTTTCATCAGGTGTGAGGTTTTTGTTCTTGTTTGTTTGTTGTTGTTTCAGATGCAGTGGTCATGTTGCGGAAAATCAAAACATTTGTTCTTGTAAACAATCAATTGTCCCTGGTGCGATAAGAGCTTTGCCCACCGGGGTAGTGAGCTCTCATACTGTGAGCATTTCCCCTCCAAATGTAAGCCATGTTAATCAGGCTGTTCTCCTAATCTCAGGTGCTGGTTAACGCCAACCTTGGCTGCAAGGTATCCGGCTTCAGACCTCTCCAGGAGGATAAAATAGAGGCCATCTACACCACACTGGTAAGATAATCTTTTTTTTTTCCTGCATACTTTTATAACTCGTACATATAAGGCATATTTCTTCCTTAATAAGTCTGATGAAATTAAAATTACCACATCACATGTTATGTCAAGTTCAGGTGAGGTCACATGAGCCTTGAGCTGGGGGGAGAAATCCAGCGCTTTGTTTCTATGGTTATTTTAGGATTTCAGTGGCGGTGAACCCAATCTCCTAACAATTCCTTTGATCTGCTGGAAATATGCTCAAAGCTTTTCAAAGAGAATATTAAAGCTTTACTTTGGCGAAATCTCCACACCCCTTTTACATCCCGTCTCACCTCTCCCGTTCTCTCCTCCAGCACGGGGGGAAAAGTGTGGTGCTGTGGAGCGCTCCGGAGGCCATCCAGTACCATCGCTTCTCCTCTGCCTCAGACGTCTGGAGCTTTGGCATCGTCATGTGGGAGGTCATGTCCTATGGCGAGAGACCCTACTGGGATATGGGCAACCAGGATGTAAGTGGAGAGAGGGACAGGAGGGTGCTTCACACTTCATCTCTGCAGCCATTCCTTTTATTCTCCATGTTCCTTTCTCCAATTTTTTAA
Organism: Cichlasoma orientale; assembly: GCA_034780415.1. Lineage (NCBI taxonomy): Eukaryota > Metazoa > Chordata > Actinopteri > Cichliformes > Cichlidae > Cichlasoma > Cichlasoma orientale. The sequence continues at coordinate 27,796 of JAVDPK010020918.1, read as the reverse complement.
ATTAATTTCTGCACTTTTGCACCCTCCCTCCCTCTTTTGCCTCTTTCTCTTTTCTTTTATCAATGAATTTTCTGCCCATGCCCAGCATGCATCTTATTAAAAGAAAGCCAAGAAGCCACAGTACCTCTGAGAGCTTTTGCAGGGCCTAAGTCCCCCTCTTTAAGTCTGCATCAGCTCCATGACCAATCCTGTTTTCTCTTAAGGATGCATTGACCCCCTTCTAGTGGCTACTGCCTATCCCTGACTGCCATCCTGCTATTAAGTGTTGAAAATCTCTCAGGAAATAGTCAGCTTATTTCAAGAAATGTAAAGCACCATTTGAGGAAAGTGACTGTCCGGTTAATAGGACCCTGCCGCCACCAGCAACCAGTTATTTAAAAGTCATTGTGGGTGGTCCCATTTTTCCTTGTTACTCCTTCTTCTTTGTCCTTCAAAAAATGGTTTTTATTTTCCCCTTTTTAAGGATGTCATGCCTCTGAAGTGCAGCTGAAAGCAGGATGCAGGTCTGCAGAAGAGACAACAGACAGCAGGTGCTCGCGATTGTAGTTCTTTTCAGTGAAGCCAGCAGCACTGCAGACATTATCAGAAAAGAAACGGTTTCAAGACGTTATTCTTCGCCACTCTAATGCCCCCCTCAAATTAATTTAACCGTAAAGACACTTTATGCAGGCAGGTACTTGTAAAGCCACCGATTACTTGCGTGTTCCATTTTTTGAATGTCCAAAATTAATATGCATGAGTTATTCAGCAAGCACAAGAATAGGTCTCTTTTTATACTCTTTGTTAGTGCCCTTTCATAAAGCTGGAGAAAGTTTCATCTCAGCCTGGTTTATATTATCAAACTTTCCAATTGAGGGGGCAAAGGTCAAGCTTGTAGAGCGCCAGGGATATTAATCCACTTTAAATTGATACATTATATCATAACGGAATTGTTGGTCGACCTGTCCACCTGTGATCCGTCGTGCCCTTTACCTACCGGCTCTGATTAAATGGAAAATGTCAAATGCTGAAAAGCATTTTATGAATGCTCTTTACTGAGATAGAAGCTTAAGGGACTGAGAGGACGGTGGAGTGGGGAAGTGGGTGGCTGGGCAGGTAGAGAGAAGAGGGTGTTTTAGGAATTAATGCTGCTGATGGATGTCATTTTTGTGATTATTTTCAGACTTTATTGCCTCCTTTCAGGAGATTGTATTTCTTAGAGTGGCTGCAATGGAGGATATATCTCGTGTCACTGCATATACTGAAAGGAAATCTCTGGTGGGGTGTTTGAGTGAATGGTTTTTAATGGGGGACAACATTAGCGCGATGGAGCAGTAAAGATCATCGAGAACGTCTGGAAAGGTGCTTCCAGGCTCTGCTGTTTGGAGGCAGGAAGTTTGCACGGGCCTGGATGAAAAATGCTGAGCCGAAATTAAACATAGTTTATCTGTGGGGGGAGTGTTTAAGAAAGCAGTGACTTTTATTGAGCGTTTCTTTCATTGCTTTGATGTTTCTAGTATTTCAAACTTGCCTGGTTTGATTTTTTTTAAATCCAAAGTCCTACAGCATATTACATTATAGGGAATGAAAAAAAACGATATATTTTTGTGGTGAGGAGCCAAACTGCTGTGAGACCCCATTAAGAATCGTGTGAAGCACAATAAGTGACAGCGAATATCCCGCTGAACGACCTCAGTCTGCACGCAGCATCACTCGGTTGTGATGAATCCTTTTTTCTCTGTGCTTAAATATTTGCTGTACAGTTTTGGAGCTTTTTTTTATTATGAATACATAATGTATCCCACTCAGATTAGATTGACAATATCTCTGTGAAATTATGTTGGTATTACAATTGGTGCAGGCTTGCAAGGTCAATTTTAGCTTTCAAGCCATACAGTGGAACATTCTAGGTACTGCGATTATTAACTACTCTAATTTTTTCCCACATGTGACCTACGCTGTCTTCTGTTCTATTCTATCGGGTTTCTATTCCCGGCAACTAAGCAAAGGTTTTAAGCATCTTATTGAACTTTTAAAGTAGGACAAAACTTTTCTACATCCTCATTCACCTCTCCCACTCTGCCCGACCGCTCAGACATGCTCTTTAAGAATGTATCCAATTATACTGCAAGTACTGGAAAATCCCAAAACTAATTTCTAATCTGATATTATTGATTTCCTCTTCCTGTGTGTAGGTGATAAAGGCCATCGAGGACGGTTTCAGGCTGCCGGCGCCGGTTAACTGCCCTCCACATCTCCATCAGCTCATGTTGGACTGTTGGCAGAAAGAGAGGACAGAGAGGCCCAGCTTCAGCCAGATCCACTCGGCCCTCAGCAAGAGCATTCGCTCCCCCGATGGCATTGGTTCCTCCACACTGGCACGAAGGTGCAGTCACATGACAGAGAGATTATATATAAATTTCTATAAAGTTGTATCTCCGAGCCTCAATAATCTCTTCTCCCACTCTAGAACCCTGAGTTCATCCATTACGCTAGCAGACAGGCCTCTCCCCACCTTCCCGTCCTTTAACTCCGTCGGCGAGTGGCTGGATGCAGTCGACATGGGCCGATACAAAGACAACTTCACTGCTGCGGGATACTGCTACTTGGAGTCTGTGGCACGAATGACTGTACAGTGAGTAGTTTTGTACAGTTCAGACTGTGTGACCTTTTCATTATATTGTTTTTTTTAAGCTGAAGGGTAGTTTAGTGAAAGAATGAGAGCGCAGATCGATGCTCGCTACTCCACATGCAGCATGTTGGCCACTGCCGAACACACTTGACAAAACCCCACCCTTAGTCATGAAGAACAAGAGTTGCTTATTTACAGTGTATATATATAGTAACTGTAAAGGATTTTCTAATAAGAGCAGGACTCTCCAATTTTGTAAAAGCCTCAAAAGTGTCAAACTGACCCAGTGAACTCTAAGATTAAGCTCTTAATCTGAGTCTGAAGTGACGTCTTTCCTATCTGAGCTCAGGGATGTGTCAGAGAGTTGTGTCAGCCGTATCTAAGACAGATGGGCATGTGTGCTGAATTAATATAAAGACACAAATGAATAAACTTAAGAAATTGGAAATGGTATTCTAGAAAACGTGTGTTCAGCCTCGTACTCCCTGATATCAAGATTGCTACGGAAAACGTCTCAACACAACCGTATTTTTGGAAAGCTGAGTTCAATTTCACTACCCACACCACAACAAACCACAAAAATGGAACCTGAAGCAGGCTAAAAGATCTCAAAAAGCAACACGTGATGCCACGATCTAAAGAAACTCAAGGACAGATGAGAAAGTCACTGACATCTATCAGTCTGGAAAGGTTTATAAGCCATTTCTAAGGCTTTGGGACGCCAGCAAATCGTGGTAAGAGCCATTATTGACAAATGGAGAAAACAGTGGTGAGCCTTACCTGGAGTGGCCAACCTACCGAGAGCACAGCACTCATCCAGGAGGCCACAAAAGGAACCTAGGACAAAAACATCTGAAGAACTGCAGGCCTCACTTGCCTCGGTTAAGGTCAGAGTTCATGATTCATCAAGAAGAAAGAGACTGGGCAAAAATGGCATCCGTGGGAGAGCACTGCTGCTGACCAATCGCAGCATTTCATAAACAAGAACATGTCAACAGCCTGCTTTGCTGCTCCGGGACCTGGATGAGTCGCCCTGAAGGTCAAACCTGCTTGAGGGTATGCAGCGGGACAACGATCCGAAGCACACCAGCAACTCGGCCTCTGAGTGGCTCAAGAAGAACAACGTGGAGTTTTTGGAGTGGGCTCATCAAAGTCCGGACTTGAACCAGTCTGAGATGCTTTGAGCACGAACGGCTTGTTTAAAGTCATGCCAAAAATCCTCCAATGTGGCTGAAAAACAATTCGGCAAAAGAAGAGCGGGCCAAACTTCCAGCTTCACCGAGTGCCACACATTTTGGAAAAATGTCTGCCACATTATGGGTTAGGAAGCAAATATATTGTAACTTCACTGACCTTGAGTTGCAACATAAAAATGAAAAATATGAAACACACATGAAAAAAAAAGTCCTTTTATATGGTCCAATATATATGTTGAATTTCCATGTATTTCAGTGAGCGCCCTATAAAGTGTTACAATCTGTTTGAAATGAGTGTAAGTAGGTTTACAGTTATACAGTTGGACTAACTAATGTATAAATGAGTAATAACATTTTTAAGTAACTTGACAAAAAATTTTCAGTCATAAATATTTGTGTTAAAAAGCTGCTTCCAATGTCAAACACAATTTAAAATGCAGAAACCTCAGCACGTCAATCAGTCACTTCCCCCAGCCTCTGTCATGTCATCTATAAAAAAAAATTAATTAATTAATTAAACCACATCTTCTGATCTCGGTCGCTCTTGTTTCCGCAGAGACGTACTGAGCCTCGGCATCACTTCCCTGGAGCACCAGAAGCTGATCCTGGCGGCCATCCAGACTCTGAGAGCCCAGGTCATCCAAATGCACGGGCGTGGCGTGCAGGTCTAACCAGTCGAGCCGCCCAGTCTCACCGCTGCTGCAGATCCTTAAATGTGTGCAGATGGACGATGGGGTGAAGAAGAGGAGAGAGAGAAAGAGAGAGAGAGCTCTTCCATACATAAAGATAGATGAGCAGATCTTTCAGCTAACTGCACTCCTCTATTTACTCCTCCTTCCCACACTTCCTCATGCCTTCCTGTGTTCCATCTTTTCTCTTTTCAGTGAGTCTCCCTTGGAGACAGTTGTCAGTTGTGACAGTATTCATGTCATAACTGGGGGACGGCAGAGGAGTGATGTCATGCAACTTTTAATGACCTCTATCTGCACTTTGACCTCCAACGCCCGCGTTGGCTCCATCCCACTGGTTCTAGATCAGTCCATAAAGACAAATTAAATGTCTCTGTCTGAAGCCGAACTCTGTGGGAGAGACGCGCACAGCGATTTAGAACTAGAGCTTGAAGACACGTGAACATTTGGGGTGAAACGTCCCTTTACAAGATTAATTCAGTAAAAACAAGATATATTCTCAATGACGGGAACTATATTACTGGCCTCGGGACAAACGGCGCCTCAGAACGAGCACATCTGATTTCACATCAAACAGGAACTGATTTAATGTGAAGGTACAGAATCACACCGTGGCCCGTCAAAGCTGATCTCATATCAGACGGTAAGGAAACACAAATGGATGGAATGTAACTTACGGCTTCGAAGCGGCAGGTTAGGAAGACCGTGCTGTCCGGGTTAGTGGAGTTAGAGGTTAGACGAAGCCTCAACATGGCGAGGCTTCGCTGTAGTGCTATATACGTTATATTTGCTCACGGCATGAACGGAGCTAAAGTAAAGTATTTGTGTTGATGCGCTGCTCTTTCAGCAGGGATATCAGCATTCATTTATCCTGTTTGGGACTGCTGATGGCGAAACAAATGCTGCGGGATGAAATTGTAAAGCAAAGGTTTGAAAATGTGTTTTTGATTGTTCATGAATTTGTTGTACGTCGCTGTCTGTTTCGCTTCTCCGAACTATATTTTCTTTATTCCCTATATCTTTCTCCCCTTCTCCATGCTTCCTGTGTGCATTTAAAGCTTAAATTGTTACCTTTACTTTACTGGATTTCGACTGGATAACACAATCCTCCTCTCCAAAGGCTCTCGCTACAATGTTTCTTACTCTGTATAGGACTCGGGCCGTCTCTGGAAGACGGTCCGATTTTAGATATTTATCCATATTTATTTATGTTTACAGACTGCAACGCAAACCTCTGCAGAGAGGATGTTAGGATGGTTTATTTAAACTTAAGTATTTAAAAAAAAAAAAAAGTTCAAGCAAAGCAGCCGTCTTGTTTCGTTTCTGTTCTGTTGACTTATTCCGACTGTGCGTTTGTACCTGAACAAATTATTTTGTACAAAAGGAAGTGAGAGGAAAGCTGGAGGATTTTTACTGTCAGCACACAGTATCTGTGTATTTCTATACGCTGGATTTGCTACAGTTGATTTTACATTCATTACCATTAGATCTGCTGTAAACATTACAGTGTGTGTGTGTGCGTGCGTGTGTGTGTGTTGCAGTATGGATACAGTATTACAGGACATCAAAGGTGTTATTTTTTCCCCTTTGGTTGCTATTGGATTGTCAAGTTAAATTTTTTGTTGCTGTTAATCTCATGCTCTATCATACTATGTGGTTGCACTTTTTCCCAATTAACTCCCAGAATTCTCTCTGTACAGTAACCTGGCCTTCGCATTTTCTACCCAATCCCAATGTAGGAGATTCGGTGGAGGAGGAAATTTATTTGGGGCATTACAGCTTCGCGATAGAAGGTGCAAAAATGTGACTGGAATAAAGTAAACGATTTCTATTTGGTAAAAATTTCCCTCCTTGTACGCTCCTTTTGTCCAATGAAATGTTGTCAAACACATTAAATATATCCAAAAATACGCCGATGGCCCCTTTCACACAGACACACAAAGGCTACAAAGACAGACACGAGCACCAACGCAAAACCTAAACCTCTTCACCCTCTCTACCCCCCCCCCCCCAATCTGTTGCTGTGACCATTACGATGTGTTTAATACTGTAAATATGTACTTGAAAATGCTAAATCTATTTTTATAATTTGTTTGAAGAACAATGTGTTGAATATAATATCTGCTCACTGTGTAAGGGTTTTATTTGTTTGACTTTAGGGCAATAGCCAAGAAACTGGTGTTTGGACTTTACAACTGGAAAAAAAAAACATTTCTTTTTTTTGTTAGTTTTTAATAATTTTTACCCGTTAGGAGAAAATCTGATGGCTGTTGCAATATCGAAATGTGTTATTAAAAAACCTCCAATACAAGCGATTTTTTTTTCTTCCTTGTCTTCCGTGTTAAATTCGAGTTTAAATTGGATAAACTTCGCTGATTTTTAAAAAAGGAGTTTTCTTTAAACTCTTGAGATGATTATGTGGGGAAATCTCGGTAGATCAGCAGTTTCTGGAACACTCAGACCGGCGCGTTTGGCACCAGCAACTATGCAACTTTCCGAGTCACTTAAATGATGAAAAGAATTACTTAGAAATAAGTCACACAATTTGTTTTGTGAGCACCAGCAGATTTTTCTTTGTGTGCAGGCTGGAATCTGCTGACCTGTGCTGCTGCTCCAATATTCACTCTTTGAATTCAACGAGATAGCCTGCATCACATCAGATTATATGTGGCTGATTTCCAGCCCAGAGACTATAAAGCCAGTATAAAATGTTGAATTCAGTGAGTGAATCTCATCAGCATCATCTCCTTAAATATAAATTCACATCTGCTACCCTTCATGTAACCCAGTAACAGAACTCTAACCAAACTAAACTGCGCGGTATTCTCATGCAACCTTTTGGTAACACAAAATGAGTATAGTGAACGGGTCACAGGGTGTTATTCTCTTCTCACTGAGCAAGTAACTCCATTGTTACTGTTGATGTCACTGGAAGCAACAGCAGGCTGCAGCACACCAAACATTAGCATTCAGTATCATTATGCATTAACCTGCCTATCAGATTTAATTACTCATTAACAGAATTTTATTCAGATGTGTGGGATTATATCTGCAATAACTTCATCAGCCAATAATGTGGCCTAGCTCTACCACACAGTATTGCAGGATCAGTATCGCAATATGAATTTTAATAGAAATGATGCTTTTGGAAATCTTAAATGTACTTTGGTGCATTATGTAAGACTAGGATCTAAAAGTTTCATTAAAAACAAACTCGTGACTTCATGCATCAGATAGTGTAGTCCACACTGAATGCTTACAGTAAGTAAATGATCTCTAGAACAGTTGGTTATGTTAATTGGAGATGATTCAGCTTAACTCAAGGAGCAGGACCACGCCCCCAGATAATCTCCTTCTGATCTACATCTAGAGATACTTCCCTTTCTGCACACTTGTTTTTTTTTTAGTGCTGAAATTGATACACAGTGTTACCAAACTTTACCATTCAGTCTCATCACAGACCTCCTCTCAGCCTATCAATCAAGGATGGTTTCAGTCTGCTCCAGCAGATCCTCTCCTCTCCGACCAATGCGGCTTTCCTCAAAGACTTTGCCCAGGTTGCCATCAAACGTCATCAGAACAGGAACCATCAGGCAGGAAAATTCGGCCTGTACGCAGTCCGATAACCCAGTCTTCGGTACCTGCTAGCTAAGCTCTCTCTACTCCAACCAAGATTTCGGTCTCCTCTTTCCTGCTTCTTCACCAGTTTCCAGGAACCGTAGCTTACCTCAAGTTGCTGCTGCTCCCAATGTTAACCTGCAGTCTGGAAAAAGAAGGCTCTGGGGTTCACACTGCAACAAAAGGAAAATTGAAACCATCTTCTCTCAGGTCAAGGTCGCGGCAGCGTCACTGTCTGACCACCATCTGCCCTCCAGTAAAGTGCTGGGAGAAGAGCCTGCTATTGAACTACTGAGCAAATGGCACTGAGTTATCAGTTCAACACCATCCTTTCCCCTCCTCCTCATCTCCACCACAACCTTCAGCCCTGCTCGTTGCTGCATTATTAATACATCCTTTTGTTTTGTATTTAGGGTCGTGGTCCTTGCTAGGAAATGGAAAAAGACTCACGCTTCAAACAAGAAGAAGAACAAGTTAAAACTTTGGAGCTTTACTTGCAGGTTGTTTTCATTTTAAGGTCAATTGTAGAGTTTTTGCCCACTAGTACTGCTGAGTAGCAATGATTGAACAAGATTAACATTACTTAACATCTTTAATTTCCTTTAAGATACCAATGTCAAGATTTTTTCTTCAATGTACTGCAATTTAAATAAACTGTAAGAACCACTTTAAAATGAACTAAAGGCCTTTAGAGCTCACTTATTTCTTTAACCTTCTCCAACCTAATATTTATCCATTTACCACTTAGCACAAGATTAATGTCCTGTATCCACTTACAATAAACTGCAACTTTTTCGTTACATCCTCGAGCTATTTTTATTCCTCATTTTCTCTTCCACTCTCTCTCTCTCAGTGCTACCACATGAAGTCTGTGAAGTCTCTCTCTCTGGGACTCAGGTTATATTACTTACTGCTTTATCATGCAACACCCACCTTTAGACCAGCACAGAGTGTATGGGAAATAATTGCAAATGTAAATTAACTCTGCGTAGGAATGCTGTAGGCGATTGTGTAGGTGTGCAGGAATGAGTGTGCCGGAATGCGGTTCTGTGCCTGAACACAAGGGTCAGTGTGTGTGTGTGTGTGTGTGTGTGTCCGTAATACTGCATGCATGTGCATATTTAACTGTGCGAATGTGCTGCAAGTGTGCTGCGAGTTCATCAGCATACATTTGAGAGTGTGATCTTTTTATTTATCTCATAAAGTTGCAGCAGCGATCCATACCTTTTATATTAAAGTCTTATTGGAGCTGGGGATCGGAGTCTGAGATTTAATGAGTTTCATCTCTGAGCCATCGCTGACTGAAGCTTTGTAAACCTCCTACACAACCAAACATCACCTCCTTCAGATGCTGTCTCGCAGACCCGTGTTAAATGGCATTTGAACTCCTGCTGCAATAACACAGGATTTGGATAATTCATTATTGCGGGCTTATCATAGCTTGCATTCAAGATGTTTTCCTCATCAAAATTCTTTCATAAGTCTGAAAAACGGAGAACAATTCACATTTATGCACAAATTATAAAAAACTTTTTTTTTGAGTATTTAAGTTATTCAAGTTCATAATTCTGAGCAGATTTTTATATTTGGGCACAATAACAAAATGGACAAATTATAGCAGAGGAAATATTTTGCAGACTCTTATCTGCATAATGTAAATTATGAAATCCTAATAGCCTTGAGAGTTAACTCCTGCCTTCTCTGGGTCACGAGCTATCTCAGCAGCTGCTCTCCTGCTAAATGAACCAAATAGCGGGTATAATCATCTGCTATCTTCCCCCTATCCCATTGCAATACAATATAATAAATGCTATTAGTTTGAGTGTGATGTCTTAGTATGCAAACAACATACCCCACAGTGACTCCCTTCGGTGGCAAAGGGGGGTTTTGTGTTAGTCTGTGTTTTATCAGGCTTCTCACGGTTCGAGAGTAAATCTTCAATCAGATTTGGCTGTTTATTCACTGTAAATGAGACTGGGACAGGGACTTGGACAGCAATTCTTCAGAGAGACTGATGAATATCATATTTCAAAATGCAAAATACAGATTGCGTGACCTAAAAGCCATCGCACCGACACACCAAGTCATGCCTCCGGGCGGGGGGGGGGGGGGGGGGGGGGGGGGGG
>JAVDPK010020918.1:0-17546 GCA_034780415.1 Cichlasoma orientale | reverse complement strand
AAACGCCCCCCCCCCCCCCCCCCCCCCGCTAGTAGTGAATTTAAATACAGTTTTTGGTGCTCCTATCTCACTTTCTATTTTTGAATTACACTTCAGAAAGAAATATTGAATACTACAGGAAGACGGAATTCCAGTGGTGAAATGATCCATCAACAGATCAATAATTTTACAATCAAGCCACAATAAGTACAATATGGTGGTGAGGAATGACTGCATCATGGTCATTTACCATGTCAGGCCTTGTAATAGAGGCGGGGGGGAGTCGGGGATAACTCAGATACAGGGTGCAGAGAGGAATGGATGAAGGGCCATGAAGAGGACTGAGATGCCGCTGTGCAGATTTCTGCTACCGCAGTCCCTCTGAGGAGAGCTGTGGACGAGAATATGGCTCCCGTGGCGTGAGCACCTCGCAGAGGCTCTGCACCTGCTGTTATGCATACTCGTGTGCACGCATTACACAGCCAGTGGAGCCAAATGCTGTTTTGACAGAGAAATAGCTTGTGAGTGTCTTCTGAGGTGGACAAACAGTTGCTGCATCTGCCTCATGTTAGTGGTGCATAAAACATAATGAGAAAGAGCACGCACAGGGCAGAGAGATGCCTCATCTGCTTCCTTGTTGTGCGCCAGGGGAAGGTGGGCTTTTCGCTGACCCTCGACCCAGAAAAGTTTTGTATTCTGTAAAGTGGCAGTTTCCATATTCGCTAATAGTAAGACAAGATGGCACGGCTGATAGCATGCACAGCACATTCACTGTTTTAGCTAAAGCTGAGAGCAAGGTGCGCAGCTTTTAGAGACAGCCCTTGGAGAGAGATTTTGGCTATCGGCTCAAACTGTGGTGAGCAGCACCATCGATAAATCCCACTGTGATTCCAAAGACAGCATGACAGGTCTCAGTTGCTCCACTCCTTTGAAAAAAAAGCACACAACAAAGGATGCAAAAAAAACCTGAACTCTCTTTAAGCCTTCGTGACAAGATAAGATGCCAGTGGCATACAATGTAATCGTAGCTGGAGCTAGCTCTTTTTCTACAAATATTTGGCGGTTGGACAGCACTAGAGACAGATTTTGTGATACGGGTGTCTGAGCCTCTCTACATGTACCGGTGCTGAAAATCAATGCATTAACCTGCAGCATTTAACAGGCAGCAGAAAGAGCGCTTCCCCTTCGGTGGGGCGTACCACCTTTAGGGCAGGCCTAACCTTTACAGGCACTCCCGTTTATTCATGTGCGCTGTCCAGCTGCGACAGTGCAAAAGCAGTTTTTTCCTGTTAACAACTGCAACATGGCTGGCAACAACCAGAGCGAGAGCAGGCCCACTCCCGGTTGTCTTGTGTGTTTTTTAATAAAGTTGTGCTGGAATAGAGAGTGGAAGCCAGGCGGCAGCAGAACACCTGGAAACGCCTGTTTTATGTCTCTATGAATTTCAAGTAAAATGCTTGTAGCGAGACGCCCCTGAGACACTTCCTCAAAGAACGGCTAGAGCTCTGTGAAGTAAGGCCAGAGTGGGGGGACGTCCAGCCTGCGGCTCCTGGTCATAAATGTCCTTGCCTAAGAGGCTGTGAGCAGGTGCAGGGTGTTGTGTCCAAGTTGCAATGTCTCTAAGATCTGCCAACGACTTAGTGGTGAGCAAATGACTAAAACATTGATGGAAAGAGCTCCAGCGGGACTTACAGGTGCAATGGGAACAGAGAAAGCAGCATCAATCACAACAGTGAAAAACGTAGTCAGGAAAAACAGAAAATACTTGCATGCAATTGGCTCCCAGCATTATGCAGTTTTTTTCCCAGGTATTCTCATGTCAATATAGTGCACATTTATAACTGACAATCTAAGAAGAAAAACTTGTTTAAAGAGTCCAGAAATGTAAGAGAAATACCAGATAAGTAGCGAAGGAAGCAAAAGGATTCAAAGAGGCACATGGGAAAGCAGACAACACCTCTGTAAAGACATTAGTGATTCCCAGCTGCGTGCTGAGAGCCCTCTCCCCTTCTTGTCCTCCCTCTATCCCTCACTCTCACTGCTCCGTGTGAAGATTAAAGCAAGCGGCATAAAGGGGAGAGCAGTCCACCTCTAAGCTAGTGTGAAGGGGAAACTTCCCCCAGCACAAAAGTTCTGCTCTCCGCTCTTTGCTGAAGCGTGCCGCAGCTCAAATCGGCTTTGAGAAATTAATCCCTGCATTATGGAGGGAGTAAAGTAAACAAATGGGGGACAGAACGGGGACCTGCGAGCGTGTGAGACGAGGGAAAAGGAAAGAAGCTGTGAGGCGATGAGGCATTTGCTGGCGAAAGCTTGTGTTTCTCCAGAGAAAATGAGATGTGAAGGCTGTGTGAACGTGAGTACAGTGGGAAGGAAGAGGGAGCTCGAGAGGTGACGGCTGGGTGAATGAGAGAAATGAAGCAGCAAAAGCTCGTCCAATCCTGTGGGACACTCCTGAGAGAGGAGCATCACAGCCTCTTTGCTGCATGATCTTAAACCCCTCATTCTGCCTCTCATATGTCCAGCTTATTACTGCCTTTGTCTTTCCTAGCTTCATTCATCCACTTTGCCCCTGTGGCAGAGTCATTGTCTGCAAATCCTGCTCCTGCAGCCTTCTCTGCTTCCCCCTCTCCTTTTCCCACCATATCTCTCCACTGAGAGGTGCTTAGATAAGGCCCAGGGTTCAGTCTGACGAAATCAGAACTTCCCACTGAGCCGAGATTAAACTCTGAGTGACCGAACAGACAACTTCGCTCACTCTCTGTGGTTGGCTGGCGGAGAGCTTCCATCTCTCTTTATGACAGTTTAAACACCCATATGTCTCACTGCCTCCCGGGACTCCCATAAGTGCACTTTCAGTCTATCTCCAGTTCTCTGTTGCCACTCACTGTCTCCGTCTATCATCGCCCTCCATCTCTTAACTTTTGTGCAAAGACTTCCACGTATTTCTAGCACCTCTCTCTCCCTTCACAATTCCAAGCTCATTGCTATTAGTCCTCGTGCTTATGTATTATACGTTTGCCGTGTTTAGAGATGCATCGTGCTCTTTATCCACCGGTAATTTGATCCACTCTCCAGAGAGAATAATAAGCATATCCAAATAAACTATTTAGTGGATTTCATCCTTCTAGTTATTTTTTACATTTTTGATTCCACAAATCCTATCAAAGAAAGAGGTTTAGTGCCGCTGATACGCAACCTTTGACCAAGAGGTGTCAGGAGAGGGCTGAGCTTGCAAAGGGAGTTTCTGCAGTCCCATACTGCCACTTCGTGGCAGATGAAACAACTGCACCAAAAAGCAATGACTGTGACACTGAATGGAGACAATAAGAAGAAAGTTAATTTTTTTATTTTTAAAGCTATCAGATTTATTGAAGCAACAAACACTGGAAACAGTACTTTTGTTCTTTAAGTTGGGTAAAAAAAAATTAATGCAACACTTTTACTTTTAAACTTTTATTATAAAGAGTAACCACAGTAACTGGGGTTAGGTTACCTGGTGATTCTAAAGTGCCCATAGGTATGAATCTGAGTGTGAATGGTGGTCTGTCTCTCTGTGTTGGCCATGCGACAGGCTGGCGACCTGTACAGGGGGCCCCCCGCCTCTCGCCCTATGACAGCTGGGATAGGCTCCAGCATGATCATCATGGCGTGATGATTAAATTGACAGACAAAATGTTTCTGTAGACCTCTGAGCTCATTGTACTGCTGCAATCATGATGACATCATCAGTGAAGATTATTGAGGCCGTCCGGGAAGAAGCCATGACGTCACCTCCGCCGAGTTTCACAGATGACCTTGTATGTTTGGGAATCATGAGCAGATCCTTTCTTTCTCCAAACCTTTCCATCACCTTGGTAAAGGTGTCTCATCAGTCCATAAAACTTTGTCCCAGAATTTCTGAGGCTTGTCTCTGTACTTCTTTGCAAGTTCCAGCCTGGCCTTCCTGTTCTTGCTAATCAGTGGTTTGTATCTTCTGGTGAAGCCTCGTTACTTAGTACACCAGTGACTACTTTCTTCTTCAGGACATTCCTGTACTGGCTGTGGCCAATATCTGTGCAATGGCTCTGATTGATTAACTATAAATCCACACTCTGCACAGGCAAAAACCCAAATCTGAAACTGAGCGTAAACATTCAGCTTTATTTATTGTTTGAATAATCAATGTAACGGGACACACCTGGGGCAAGAAAACACACCTGTCAGTCACATGTTACAGTACTTTTGCTCACAAAAAAAAATGGGTGGGTTGAGACAAAAGGTGCGATCTTCTGAACTGTATCAGCTCCACATATAAATATCTGGAAATAAATCTAAATGTTTTCAGTCTACAGCACACATAAAGGGATTGGCCTCAGTGTTCCAGTACTTCTGTTTCATTAGGACTTACAAGTCATTTCTTATTAGCTCTCTTTTAGAAGACAATATTAAAATTTGACACACACTGTGGATTATAATGCAGTAGGGATTTTATTGAAAATGCTTTAGACCAATTCAATTCATTAACAAAGTTTCAGTGTACAGTACATAAAATCTTCGTGTACTCAATTGCTGAAGAAAATCAATTTCTCAGAATTTATTTTTCTTATACTTCTCTAATTAAATCGCTTTAGATGTACCAGGACATTTCCAAAATAAAAATAGCCTCCATTGCTAAATTTATATTTTACCTCCCTTTCCTGTCATCTTCCCCTCACTCCTTCCAGCCGAGTCCTAGTGTCTCAGAAATAAAGGAATAGATGTGTGTGTCCTCCAAGATGGCCTTAGCTGTAGGCTTCCCTGCACCGTGCCCACTTCGGGTGTCCACCCTGACCATCAAGGGCTGACGCTGCACAGAGCTGCTGCCGACCCCGTACTGCAAGGTAGCGCAGAACTTTAGGGTGTGCAAAGGCACCACGCGATCGTCATGATCTGCTGTCAGCAGTAAGACAGCAGGGTAGGGAGGGCCAGGATAAGGTGGGTTTGGCAAATTATGGAGAGGAGAATACCTGGAGAGAGGGTGACAAAGACCAGTAGGAAGGAAAATGTGAGGAGATGTCTCTTAACAGAGAGAAGAGAGTATATAAGGGTAATACGTGAACTTTCATTTGTTGTTCAGTTGTTCTGCTGTGATGTGTTGGCAGAGCTGGGAATGGACTGAGATTACTGAAAACAAGACCTGACGTTAATTTACACCAACATGCAGAGATTCTCCAGCCATGAGTCGGAATAACTGAGTAAAGAAAACACAATTTGGCAGCTATCAGAAGATCCAGCTAGAAGAAAAAACTTGGAAGAGTGATTACACCAAAGCAAAAATCCATTAAAGAAAAAAAATCTATTTTTTCATTAAAAAAAAAAAGTCTGCCTTGAAAAATTGCGTTGACAGAAAAGAGAAAACAAAAATGTTGGAAAGCAAAAGCAACATTTGGATGAGATGGTAAATTGCCAAAGTGCCAGCGAGCGCTATAAACTCTGCAGAGGCAGCTGAAAGTGAAGATTAAAGGATGAAGGTGAGATTAATGTCAGGTGAATTGCTGCTCCGCACTGGATCAACTTTATTGAAACCCGGTTTAAATTCAGATGACACTGCACTATGTTACCATTTACAGCAGCTGTCACACTCATGATCCCATCTGTAACCCACTCAAACTAATCACAGTAACAGTAATGAATGCAACAACAAGAAAGTGAAGTGATACTTTAAACCCAGGCTGAGTTATCTGTGCTTTTCCTCGCACATTAGTTTGATTTGAGTCTGCGTACCTGACGTTTCTTACTCAAAACCATCGGGCTTAATGATTAGTTCGAATCATCATGCAGTGAGCCACAAAGACTTCAGTCTCCTGTCGCGTTTAACGACTTCCAGTCAGTCTTCCTGTTCCTGGTCGCTCAAATTATGGCAGTATTGCTGTAGTCGTATAATCTGTGATGCGCGGGAATGCAGCAATAACCCATCATTGTCTCTCTATTCTGGCACGTGATAATATTGTGTACAAGTACGCTTAACTTTCAGAAAACACAAACTGGCATCTCACCTGCTTTGGCATGCTATATTAAGATGTTATTATATTGGGTGTGTTTAAGCACTACATGCTCAGTCATAAGTTTTTTTAAGTCATCTTAAGTTAACCCTCTTTTTCTGAGAAAATAGTTTTTACAATGTGATCAGTAATCACAGTGGAGACATGAGGATGTGGGTGTGCAGTGCATATATAGCAGTGATCTGTCATGTGAGTGATGTTCATACTTGATGAGCCACTTGAACTGCTCCGGGTCATCAGAGCAGCCGTAATCGGTTGTCCAAGCGTGGCCGATGGTGAATTTGTGGAACTTGAGCATATCCATCACGCCCACTTCTGCTACGACGCAGCCGAACAGGTCCGGACGCTGAATCATGCACGCCGCTGTGTGCAGAGTCAAAATTAGTGCTGCACATTCTGTTTGCTTCTAAACACACACATGCATCTCCATTACTTCACTCTGTAAGACACGAGCACTTCTAAATGGCTATTTGCACACCAGGGAAGCAGGCATTAGTTGGGCTTGTGTGTTGCCATATGGCAGCAAGCCTTTGGTAAATGACGTGACTAAGCACTGTTTAATGTGCTGTTTAATAGAGAAATTAATTGAAGCTAAGCAGCTAACTACTGTTAGATGAACTTGGCATTAGCAATTATGACAAAGTAATACAAAAACACTGAACATTGACGCATTGATGTGTATTGCAATTGACCAGAGTCACAGTGCGGGTCTCTTTTTTTTTTTTGCTTTAGCAATAACTGTAAAAACATGAAGCTGTGTGAGGCTGTTGGAGGCCTCGTGGGTTAAATCACATAGAAGAGGGAGCTCATCTGGTAAATTGGGGAGGAAGTAGAGGTAGTTCCACTGGCTAATTTCAGCTATAAAAATAACGAGCAAGGTTCGCACAGCTTCACAATGTGAACCTGCAAGCAGTGAACTGTTGCATAATAGATTCCCAGGTATACCTTTAAAACTCCCTCCGGCTTTATCGGTAACTGTCCCGCTAAAAACATAAAGCACAGACGCACACACAGTCGATCCTGTACTTACCCACCAGCAGCCCTCCGTTAGAAGCGCCGTTGATAGCGATGAGGCTGGCCGTGGTGTACTTCTCCTGGATCAGGTACTGTGCTGCACACTGGAAGTCATCAAAGCAGTTTTGCTTGTTCCCTAAAGTGCCGGCTACAAACAGTACACAGCAGAAGTCACATCACTGCTGAAAAACATCACAGAAAACCCGTGTTTAGTCTCTTACATACTCCATGCAGCCCCATGTCTTTTTGTACCTTTGTGCCAGGTGAGGCCGTACTCCCCACCGCCTCTGATGTTGGCCACTGCTAGCATCCCTCCGAGGTGTTTCACAAAAAGCAGAGAGGCAACACTGACCACGCGCAAGAGAGAGAATGAAAACTGAAATATTACAAGAGGAACAGAGCACTCAAAAAATCCTGAACAGAAGTCTGTTCCATCCCTGCCCCTCAAGAGCCAATCAAGTCCCAAACCGGGAAACACTGTGTTGCTGCACTGATGAATGCACACAGGTGGGCATATCTCCTGATCATATTAAGTTCATTTTCTTGGCTAACTCTAGCCATAATACACATTAGCTGGCATTTTTTTAACGGCCCTGGTGACACTGATCATGTCAGCACTCTGGATTGAGCCTTTAATTGTTATGCAAATACAACTCACCAAAAAAAAAAGTCTTTAAACCTCTTTTTGGTGACTTTTATCATATTTTATTGTTCACGCTGTTTCAATATCACTGAAATTCAAGTCGGGACTATTTTCCCCTTCATTTAGAAAGTGGCTTCAAAATACTGCCAAAGAAGCAACACTTTCTTCTAGAGTGACTTTCATAAAATCATGTAAGCTGATGCCACATTATGAGCATGGCATTTAGAAAGAGATACAAAAAAAAAAAAAATGCAGAAGTGCAGTGTTATTAGTGGTGAGAGGCTTAAGACATATATGACATAGGGTTTACGAGAGCAAATATTAAAGCGGTTTCTTTTTCGTTAGCACTAAATACACACAGTGTTTCTTGAGAATTAACAATGGATACATCCACACCCTATCATTTACAGGGAATTCCAAATCATCAATACTCATGCTTCCAAAGCGCTATCTAACCAGTGTAATAAAGGCTTAATAAGGGGTGTAATAGAGTCGTGGTAAAAAGAAAGTAAAAGAAGGTTCAATTATAATGTTTTACCTATCAGGACATAATAAAATCATCTGGTCCTTAGGTCATAAAGTTAGGTAAATGAATAACAACAAATGACATATTAAACAAATATGCAGAAGCAGTGTGTGAAAGATGAAGTACACCCTTACTGCTTCCATAGGAATTAAGAGGGTAAGCAGCCAGGTGGTATATAAAGGTCTATAAAAGAAGAAGTTTTGGCAGTTTCCTGGTCTGGAGCATTCAGATGTGTGTTAATACAATGGCAAGGCGAGACAATGATCTTAGAGGAGCAATTGTTGCTGGGAGTGGACATCCCAGTAAATTCCCAGGAAGGTCTGACTGTGCAAAGCTCAGAGGAATTGCAATAAAACGCCAGAGCTAACCCTCAGACTCTACAGGCCTCAGTTAGCATGTTAAATATTAAAGTTCATGACGGTACAACTAGAAAAGGACAGAAGAAGTATAGCTCGTTTAGGGGCTGCAGAAAGTTGCAACTATACAAAGGTGCATTTGAACAATCCAGATGACTTCTGGCATCGAGCACAGCGCCATGATTGGAGAAAGCCAAACACAGCGCATCAGCGCAAACACCTCACACCAACTGTCAAGCAGCCATAGCACCTGGGCACCCTGCAGTCACCGAGTCAGCTACGAGCTCCGCTGTATTCCAGAGTATTCTGGAGTCAATGTGAGGCCCTCTGACCAACAGCTAAAGCTAAGCTGAGCTCAAGCACAGCAGCAAACCTACAAGAGAATGACTGAAAAAGAAAAGAATGAAGGTGGTGCAACGGCCCAGCCAGAGTCCAGACCTCAACTCCACTCCACTGTGCTGTGCTGGAGCCTTAAGAGAGCTGTGCATAAACGAACGCCCATAAACCTCAATGAACTGAAGCAGTGCTGTAAAGAAGAGCGAAGAAGAGAGAGGCTGATGAAGTTATACTTCATGTTACTCCTGCTAAAAGTGGTAGTACAAACTGCTGAATCATGTTCTTTTTTTCCACACGCAGTTTCTGTGGTTTGATGTGGGCTTTATTAAATAAACAATGACGAGAATGAATAATTATCATGTCCTGATATGTAAAACCTTAAAATTAAAACCTCACATTTTTACCACAGCTGTAAAGCTGTATGAAATACCTTTTAAAATCATCAGCTTACAAAAACTTTGCAGTTTTACTGCTAAATTATGAATGAATGAATCGTGGTTCATTCCGTTTAAGAGCACTGGAATGATTTTGCAAAACCAACATTATGGGTTATTATATTTGATCCAATAGTTGTCTACCCACTGCTCTCGATATAACCATTGCTCACACTGGTCTGAAGTTTTGGGGGAAGTCCATTAACCGCACAGTCGTACTTACTTAAAGTATGGTTGTATGGAATTCTCAAAGCCTCCGTATCCATACAGCAAAACCGGATTATTCCCATCTTTCTGAACTGCCTTGGCATGTACTAAGAACATGGGGATCTTGGTTCCATCTTTACTTGGATAGAAAACCTGGTGTGTAGACAAAATTAATCATTTAATCTGACATTTTTCAACTTCTCTGCACACAGTAGCATTTCACAACACCATCTGTCACTTCCTCAGCTACGGTGAAGAGGTTTCTAGTAATTCTGCATCATGATGTGGCTTTCAAACAGCAGACACCACAATTCACTGCAACAGCAGTGCGTCTCAACTAGAACGGTTAGAAAACAATATGAATAAAGTAGTGGGGAAGTTTACACACAGAGATGCTAAAGACACACACACACACACACACACACACACACACACACTTTATACAAAGACAATATTTAATGTTCTGTCAACATTTTCACATCTAAAATAAGTCTGATATTATAATTACATACAGTATTTGGCATGCCTGCACTCACACTGAAATACAGAGTATTTTGTTATTTTCACCGAGCTCTGCTCTGTCTTCAATTAGCTTTTCAGCAGGAACAAACGGATCAGAAACAGGGTTTAAACTGGACTGACTGACCAGCGTATGAGGTTCCTACTGATATTACGCTGGTAGTATTTTGGTGGAAGGGGAAGTGTGTTTCTGCTCGCTGTTTCGTTTAAGGTTCAATCTCGAGCCAGTGACATTTCAGAAGCCGCCAGACAAACACAAGCCTCTCAGTTCATCCAGCTGCTGCATAAAGATGAGTGAGTCAGTGGTACAGGCAGCCTTACGAGTGACAGCGTGATTTCACTGACGGTTTGGATCGTGTTCATTTCCTGTCATTTTAGATAGGGGCTAACACCTTTCCATAAAACCTTTCTGCTATGACTCAAAAATTCCAGTTACTGCTGATAGTAACAGGTTAGCATTTTGCAATGCAGCCTCTGTAATTCTTACAGAAACGATGAACTAATTTCACCAAAGGTTTCTAGACTGCTGCTGATGTTTCAGACTTTTTTTTTTTTTAGCTAAAGTCACTTTCTGTGGTCATTCAGCCCCTGTGCTTATCTAGCCCATCAGTGGCTTCTTATTTTCTTCTAACCATTTCATACCTCTCTAGTCTGAATATACATTTCCTGTGTTATGGTTCCCATTTCTGCTTTTTTTTTATTTCTCTTCTTACATTTTACAGATGAGCTGCCTGAGCCAGTTCTCTGGTTCATGTTGGTCAAACTCAAACCCACAGTCTTTTGCATGTCTGAACAATTCATGAAAGGAAAAAAAAACAATTTACATCTGCCAGTAAGTCGTTAACTTGCATTTGCATATCCCAAAAGACGTGTATTCAACATTAAAATGATAAAACCCGCGGACGGTCGTGTAAATGGCACGAAATAAAAGCTCGATCTCAGAGTCAGACTCCTGAAGCAGCTACAGCACGACTTGAACTGCTGACTTCTTATTAACTCGAAAGTTCTAGACGACGATGTTTTTTCAGCGGCAGAAACGAGCTTCCACGTGAAACTGAGAAAATAAACAGAAAGAGTGATATTACCTGTTTGGTCTGATAGTCTTCTTGTTTGATACCCTTTACCTCCACCTCTCTGAAGACTCTGGGTTCAGGGTTTGGCTTGCTCAGGTCACAGTGGTAAATGATACCTGGTTACCACAGAACAGACGCCACACGGGTTAGTTACAGTGTGTTGACTGATTGTCCTTTGATGGCTAAATGTGTGGTCAATTAATTGGGAAAATCTGACGATTTCACGCAAACAAATTACATTTCACATGAAAAACAGTAGTCAGTAAAACAGGCTATTTGTCGGGGGGGGGGGGGTTCATCTTTAAACTGGGATTTAATGCATCCCTTTTTCTTAAACATTTTTTTAATTCACAAGCAGGAGAAAGTATTTAATGGGGTTCATACTTCTGCCACAGGTAAAGCATATGAACTGTGGCGTTACCTGGTGTAGTGAAGGAGGTAAACTTGTAGAAGAAGTCGGAGTGTTTCTTCTTGCAGCTCACTCCGGCCACTGTGCCCACGTCCAGCGGCAGATCCCTGACGAGCTGGCCTGTAGACAGCTCGTATATTTGCAGGATATCCTTCACGTCATGCACATAGTTGACCAACAGGTGGTGCTGATTCACACAAGACACAAAGCCTGCAAGGAGGAAAAAGGAGGAAGTAAGCTTAACTTTATTGTGGAGGGTTTTTTTCTTTTTCTTTTTCCAAAACAATGTATCCAAGGGGCCCCGTGTCTTTGTTTGTTTTCCCTTCTAGATCATCCTACTGACACTTCCTCTCCCTCCCAGGTCTCCTCACTGATCTCAGTAATAAGGAGTAATTTCATGAGCCTAGAAAAAGAAAAAAGCAAACTATAAAGGCTATTGATTGAACATGAATATATGAATGAGTTAATATGTATCAGCTACAAAACCTAATTATATACAAAGGAAACAATGACTTTATATTCAATCACAATAATCACAATTAGGCATTATTTGGGAGTTTTTGTGCTGTAAAAAAAAAATGTGATACTGGTTAATGTGTGACTAATTACATACCAGCAAGTCATTTTTATTAGACAGACGACAATCTGCTTTTATCAGCTTAGAAAACGTAAACAGGTCGGGGAACCTGTGTCTAGATACTATCAAATTAAACCATCGGTACTATGTGAATAGCATGTTTTCTATCACGTGGTGTTAGACACCATGGCAACAGGTGTGTGTTGCTTTATACACAAACACCAGCAAGCAAAAAAAGCAGCTTAAGAATAATCAACAGTAACTGAGTAACTACATCCCAGTGTGTTATAAGCCTTTATAAAATGTTACTCAATTAAAAAAAATGTTTTTCAGTCCAATATTGGCTTAGTTGAAATTTGAACTGACAGTGTTTGATCTATGCAGTTTGCCTACACTGGCTTTGTTTTATCACTGTGGATCATCAATTAACTAAACATGTGGTGACGAGTTATTCTCAGATGAAACGTGGATGTTTGTGTAGGTTTCATTAATCTCCACGTACAATTACGGTCATTCAAGTGACACGCGAAAAAACACACAAAGCTGCTTATGGACCAAGTTTCACTTTTTGAGCAGAGTTCCCTCTGACGAAGGTTTTGAACCACAGACACTCAAGTTCCCAGTTGCTGTGGTTGAACCGTCACTGAAACATCAGGAGAGAAATTCGGCGAAAAAACGTTTTGCAAGATTTTAAGGTCAATTGTGGAACTAAAGTTCTATGAATAAACCCGTCACACATTTCTAAAGACCAGTGGAGTTTCATATGCTGTCATGAATTTACCGGCATATTTGCTTTTTTTTTTTTTTTTGCTTTCCTCCTGTGGAGAACTGATACTACATACGACTACATAACTCATTGTTTTCTACAATGTTTCACTGAAATTTCTGTTTTTATCTCACCCAGGACATCTTTATCGTGCTGTGGTATGAGGGTAGTCCAGTGCTGTCTGTCTGCTTTCTCAATGTCTATGTTGATGAGACAGTACCGGGGAGCGTCCAAGTTGGAGCGGAAAGTGAACACAGTTCCCTCGTTGGTAACGTAAGAGTACTGAGCATCAAAGTTGTCCACGAGTTTGACCCACGGCAGCAGACCTGCAGACGAGCATAAATAAAGTTACCAAAAATTGCGGTAGTCTGTAAAAACCAATGAGTTTTCATAACAGGCTTGCAGCAGAACGTTTCACAATTTCTGTGTGGGAGGATTTCTTTCCCTCGACTAAAAACGGGCCACACTGTGAATTTTGAAATCTCAACATTTGCTCAAGTAGCAGTTGAGTCACAGGCACCAGCTCCCGTCACAGCTGAGTGCAGCAGCTGCATCTCAGTGACGAAGCCTGCGTGTTCTTTACAAAACTGACAAAGTAGCAACTACTTGTATACTGCTGCAAATCCTGTTGCAGTTTGGCAGTTAGCCATTTCAGGAGTTTTGTGGTCAGTATTCACTGATGCACACTTCTTCTTAAAGAGCATTTGTTGGATTCATGCTGGCTGTAATAAGATGTGTGTAGATCAACCTTACAATACAGGAAACCGGGTGCTAGTGATTTATGACTTATGGTCTTATTACAGGATTTACTCTACAAAGATCATTCTGATTGTTCTTTGCATGCTTCCATGCAAAAGCAAAACAAGTTTAAAGCTCTTCACAAACTTCTTTTTTGCAACTTTAAGTGCTGTGCACGAACAAAACAACCCCCAATTTGAGGCAGTTAACGAATTAATATTCATCACTGCAGCTTGCGGCCGAGGCGGTAAAGCAGACCTTTGATGCCATCGGGGAGCTGCTGCAGGTCACAGTACCACAGCTGGTTGACAGGCTCGCAGCCTTCAGTGATCGACAAAACTGCGTATCTGCCGTCATCTGATATCTGAGAAGAGGAATTAACAAAAAAAAGTCAACATAGCGAAGAAAATTTCGGAAACAGAAACCGAGGAGCGGCGTGACCATCTCAGTGTAGGCTTTATCATAAAGGTTTGATCCCTGAACAAGAAGCACTCATAAAAACCAACTAACTCGGTTATTGATCCAAATATTCGTAAGATGCTTTGCAGAACTCAGAGCTTGAACTCCTTAGAGCAAGCACGAAAATGAAGGAATGATTCAGGATAAAGTCAGACTTACCGTTACTGCACTGTGCCACTTCGGATGGTCGGGGAACTCTGCCACCAGGATGTCTTCTGACTGGTTGGTACCAATAACGTGGTAGTAGAGCTTCTGATTCATGTTGCAGGTGGTCTCAGTGCCTTCGGTGAAATACATAATCCATTTCAAATTAGTTGTTTCTGTGCACGTGCAGCATACGTTTGTGTGTGCGATCACTTCCTAACCATCGGTTTTTCCTTCCTGGCGTGGGTAGCAGTTGTAGAAGATGCCCTTTGCATCATGAGTCCAGGCCAGACAGCTAAATTTAACCCTTTCCAGAACATCGGGCAGCTGGCTGAGGTCATCGGCTTTCATGAAATGCACCGTTACCCAGTCTGAGCCACTGCTGCTCAAACCATAAGCGAAATATTCACACTCCTCCGACAGACGCGCCACTAAATGGAGGAGATGAAACACAGAGGGAAGAAGTTAGCAGCGCAGATCTTTTATCACCCCCATCGCTGCCGTCTGTGCGCCTGTGATCGATACAGACTTCTGCAATTTGTCTCACTTTTCAGTGCCACGGTTCCATCTTCAGAAAGCTTATTTGGATCAAAGAATATGGTCGCAGGTGCATCGAGAGCATCCTGCACGTATAGCACATCCTGATTCTGAAGGCCTTTGTTGTGAAAGTAGAAATATCTGAAATGAAAACGAGGAACTGCAGTGAGGGAAAGCCTTGTCGTGACTTGAGACCTGCATTTCAAGCGTGTCCCTTTACGTAGAAACGTTCTGAACTGCCCCTATGACTTAAAATTCAACTATTACCTCTTCCCCCTTTTGTAAGGACAGCTGTACTTGGGATAGTTATAGACCTCAGTCAGACGCTGATGGAACTGTGCTCGGACGGCACACTTCTCCAGGTACGGCATAGTCAGTTTGTTCTGCTCCTCAACAAATGCCTGAGTAACCAAAGGGACATGGCAAGCGATGAAATGTAGATTTTTTTTTTTGATTTGGTAAAGAAACAACTTAAGCTTTCTGCAAGAAATGATCGTGTACCATTGTTTCCGTGCCATCGGGGTCTTCCAGCCATGCGTAGGGATCGCTGATCTTAGTTCCGTGGTAGTCATCTTCCTGTCGCAAGGATGCGTGGAAAGGTCACACAGGAACAAACAGGAACAAACACGCAAAAACGCAAACAAGGAAGATGTTCCATCTTTGGCATTCAAACCTGAATTTCTTGACAGAAAGGATTGTCTCATTGTTTCATACTTCCTTTGAAAAACATTTTCTCTGGAACTTAAGAGCATCGTAACTTCATAACTGTCAACTGTATCAGTAATTTTTGGCTCGTCACCTTGATGCCTATCAGCACTGGAATGTGGATTAGTACTCCAGGTGCTTTTGATAGACCGGACTTGATCCACCAGCGAGCAGACCGGAGTTGTGGCAAAATATTTTATACTTGCAACAACTGCATGTGTGGTTATCTTAAACCGCACACACGCGCGCTTCCATTGTGTCCATTTGACGTGCCCGTTTTCACTATTTCAAATGAAAATGAAGTTCCCAGTGGTTTTCCAGAAACTAAAAACTATATCAGTGCTTCAAAGTAATAAGGCTTATCACGTTTCCCATTTAGCACAGCCAGTTATTCACGTCACCTGCAATTTTTGTTCATTTGAAATGAATCTAACTGTAGACTGGGATCCTTTTATGCAATCGTTTTTATGCTTATTTAGAAATCAAAATGTTTTGTCAGTAATTTTTGGGCGCTTTTAATTCACCAAACATAACAAGCGCTGATAACAGTCTTGATTATAATTGTGGTGGTTTTATGTTGTTGTTTTTTTAAACATCTCCAAATCTAGGGCAGGACATCGATAGCATGATACAGACACAAATTCTTCAGTCAGTCACAAGCCGTCTGTTTTCATCTTGCACAGTACACAACACGTTTATCCAGTATCAGATTGGACTTTGTATGTGGGATGCACTCCCGCAGACTGTTTTTTCCTTTAAGTGTGCTTCTGCTTCTATCTCTCATTGTTGCAGCATTGTTGTCTTTCCTTTAAACTCCGCTGGTGTTAAAAGACAGTATTCTATTGAGTGCAACACCATGAAGGCCTCCTGGATAGAATTTAGCTCCAGCGTTTCATCTCATTTAGGTGTAACTGACGTGGCTGCTCCTCTTTGCCACCACACCTTTCATCTTTTAGATGTTATCCTTTTATTTATGGCATTTTCTTTCTGTTGTGTTACAGTTGTTTGTCTGCAACTGCGGGACCAGGCCATACCTATGTCTTGGTGTTGTGCCCACGTGTACACTGCCTTTGTTGCCTTGAGTGTGGTGATTGAATGCTGCAGCGATGTCAGCTGCATGCGCTGCAGGATTTACTTTGGTTTAGTACATAATGAGGACCCTGGGCTGTGCGTACAGGTGGGGACAGTATGGGCAGGTCTTTTGTATGTTAAGTTGACATTTGGTATGACCCATACTGGACGATTTCGGCTCCAAACGATCACCAAAACAGTGTAATAGACAAAATAAAAACTAATATTAAAAAGATTTTGTTACATTGCGCTCTGCAAGTATACTCTTCGCCCTGTTTTTTTTCTTGCGGGACCTACAGCGTAACTGACATAAGTGGCCAGCGACTTTTGCCGGCACTTGGGATCGGGCAGGTCCATTATGTGTTAATTTGCGTTAATTATCAAGCGGGAGTTCTACACGAGCCTCCGGAGAAATTTAACGTGTCGGGGCGACGCAGCCCGCAACCATCGCTTCCTCTCGTGCATTTCCGGCTACTTTTACAGCGCAGTTTTTTAATTTATCAGTAAGAGAATAACAATCATCTTCTCAATATATGGAATAATAGTCAGCATTAATATAAGGGCTCACAAACGCCAGCAAATCCCTGTAGGGAGACTGATGAAACTATCGGAATGGACGTGAGGGAATTTAAAAAAAAAAAAGTGGAAAAACTAGAAGGACAGATATGTTTGCACCCGGGGAAAAACAAAAGAGGCCCAGGAGGGAAAAAAGTCTCGACATTTAATTTATTTCTGTCGAGTGCACCGACCGCAGGTAAAACACCGGGACACCACCGCAAGGTAATTAACGCAGATTTGCCGCACGGTGGATTCTGCACAATCCGCAACACAAACACACCGCAGCGTTGCCAGTATAACCAGTATTTGCTGTGTGGGCCTGAATAATTATGATTTCCTCTTAAACTGAACATGGGTTCTGTTTGCTCCGGGCTATATGGGCCAGCCTGACCTGGTCTTATTTCTTCCTAGTATTATTAGTCCCGATAACTGGGATTACCTTCTATTTGTTTACCTATTTATTTATTATGTGTTT
>JAVDPK010020858.1:0-65704 GCA_034780415.1 Cichlasoma orientale | reverse complement strand
TGTGTGTGTGTGTGTGTGTGTGTGTGTGTGTGTGTGTGTGTGTGTGTGTGTGTGTGTGTGTGTGTGTGTGTTTGCTAAACAGCTCCCCCTAGTGTTCAAACTAGATGAAGACGATTTGTAGCATTCTTGTGTCAATACTGTCGGCTTTACTCAGAATTGTACTTGTGTATGATTTAGGGGTACAAATCTGAGTACTCTGTACTCTACACTATGCAAAGCAGCTCACTGTCAGGAAGTGCAGCTCATTATTATACTCACATTTACCAGCTTATTGGGTTCACCTACAACTAAAGCAGCCTGTCACAAAGTTGTAGTGATAAAGATGCAATATTCAGATGATGAAAAACAAAATTTGGGAATTACTTTTTATTCCTACAAGAAAAGAAAATGCCAACTGTGCATCAAAATGAGTATTTAATGAGTGCATAAAACTGGAGGAGGACCTAAATGGATGCAGGAGACAGACTTAAGCGGAAGAAATAACCTTTAATCTAGGCTAGAAACAGAAGCTTTATCCTCTGATCTTAATTTGCCTGCTTCCCACTTATTTATTTTCAGGTATTTTTAGGCCCTCCTCCCTACGGAACAGCGGTAGGATGGTTGTCTGGCCTTTAGACTAAATCAAAAATCATTTATATACAAAATATATGACACGCTGATGACACTCATCCTGCAGTCAGAAACAAAACTGCCTGGAGCAGGAGCTTGAAATCAGAATGACAGATCAGTGCAGGGATAAAGCTGTCCTTAGTATACATTCAAGTACACTCTGCACTAGGTTGCAGATCATGCAGTTCAATATACTGAATAGTCCATTTTTCAAAGTTTCAGCTGTCAAAAATTTATTCTGACCAGTTTGATAGATGTCATGGCTCCTGTTGCAGTCTGAGCTATGTTTTATTCCTGCTGTAAACTACACAAGCTTTGGACTGATTACATCATAATTATGTCTAAGGTTTTAGGGACCCAGATACAAATATGGACTCTCTTATTTCTATTTTTTTTGGGGGGGGGTCTACCTGTTCCCCTTCAGATTACGTCTCTGCAATACAAAATTCTTTATTTTATGTCCCTTCGCAAGACGTCGTATCCTACTCCTATGGAAGTCACCTAAACCCCTACTCATTTCCTTGTGGCTCAAGATGTCATTTCTCAAACTAGAAAAGATCAATTTCACAGTCAAAGGCAGTGCTGTTCTTTTGTTTTGTTTTTTTGATTATTTTAGTTCTTTACCCACCAGGTCTGTAGATTAGTCCACTTATTTTATACATACTTGTTTTATTTTGGTCCCCCCAATAATTAAAATCATTATTTAAATCTATTTTATTACACTTACTTGGATGCATAATTTTGGAGCTTATTTCATTTTATGTTTGATAAACCACAGACTTAAAACAGACTAGCCCCCAATCTCCCCCACCCCCACCTTTTTTTCCATGTGCTTTGTTCAAGCAAAAAAAAGGAAAAAAAAAAAGAAAAGAAAAAACAAGGAAATTATCATTTGAATCGATTTTGTGTGTACTCTAGCTTGGCTTTTCTAATAAAAAAGAAATTCCAAGATTTAACCAACACAAAACTCAACACTGTAAATTCTAGAAATAACAACAGAACTGAAACAAGACAAAAACCTAAACTCACATTATTCACAAATAATTCAAATCCCCAATACACAAAACCCTAGGAGCATGACAGTGAGGCTGGATTGCATCTCATGTTTAGTTATTTTTGATGTATATGTCAGGTATACTTTTTTCCCACTGTCATGACTTCTATTATGTTTAACAGCACACATTCCTGCCACCTACTAGCATTGAACAGCATGTCTGGAGATAATGTTATCACACTCCAAAGAGAGCTTTCAGTGTTTGTGTCCAAGTGGTGAAAACCGTATGCCAGATCCTGAGCCTTTCCTCTGATGTCACCCACTCCAAGCTCTTTGTTGAGCTACAGCTAACAGGAGTTAATTATAGAGTGTGACAGTACACAGACAAACACCTTGATGTGCAGCTGCAGGATCAGGATCAAGTAATATTAAGGAGTGAAGTGGGTGATAAAATGTCAGGGAGGCTTCAGCAAGCCACAAGATTCAAGCTGTGTTTGTGCTTTGGTGGTGTTGAGGCTGCAAAATGTGGAACATCATACAGAGTTCAGGTTTTGTGCTAAAAACCTTGAAAAAAAAATTATTATTTTTTTTTAAATGGAGTGGGACTCATAGACATGGGTGTGAATTTAAGTCCATCATCATTTTGGAGGCTGCAGTTTGTGGTGCAGATTAATTATATTGTATACCACTAATATCAGTGAGGCTAGAGCAATTTAATTTAACCTCTTCCTGCACCACACAGCACATTTCAACAGCAACACAAACCACACATTCCAAAATGATCATACAGCCTAATCGCCGCCAAACAAAAACAAATGAAAAGTCAACACTAAAACATATGAATGTATCTCTGGGATCAATAAAGTTATTCTTATTCTTACAGATTTATTGCAGGACTCCATTAGCTTTCCATGAATGCTCCCAAAATCCCGGCAAAATTATTTTCCACAATGACTACTTGTGCTACTTTGTTGTTTGAGCCTTACTTATGAGTACTTCTACGTCACTTCCTCATTCAAACTAAAATGTCCACTGTATGTCATCTTCACTCACATCTTCTGTGCATTCCTGAGGCACCAGGGGTTTGAACAATGTGTGAGAAAGAGGAAAAAAGGGGAGGGGGTAAAAACAGAGGATAGTTACAGTTCGCCCTGTATGAACATTAGCCAAAACTAGAACAATGAGCTCATTGTCGACCCCCCCGTGGTTTGTCCTGAATTTATCCGCAGAAACCAAAAGGGCAGAATAACAGCCGAATGAGCGAGGGAGGGCAACAACAACAACCAGCCGGCTCACTTGCTTTCAAGGTCTCAGATGCTTATTTTAATTAGTTTTAAAATCCTCCCACAACACAGGACTTTACATTAAGCACAGACAATAAGAAGGGACATTTATTGCACAAGCTTCATCATCATGAACCACAGAACCTGCACACGCTTCCATATACGCAGCCTTGGAATCTGGCAGTGAAGAAAAAGGGTACTTTGTTTGATTGAGCAGAAAATACAAAATAAAAGGAACATTTCATAAATATTAAAATAAAAGATATCATCTGGATGTTTATAGCACACTAATGGGGAAACAACTGGAGCAAGCAGTCCTTTGTTATCGTCTGGACCACACAAATGAGAATTTCCTTGAAAGATGATTAAAGAGCAGGTTAACTAAAGCATCGTCGTGTTCGTACAGAACAAGGTGAATGCCAGTCACAAAACAACATTCATGAGTGTTTCCTGATTTGATGGCATGATGCCTGTTACGTGAACATTAGTCATTTTAACCACCAGAAAAATTATTGCCATTCGGGGTGAGGCTGGATAATGGATGAATATACTGGTCAAGATGTATTCACCAACAAATGCAATAGTAAAGGCACATGAAGTAAACAATTTACCTGGCCAAAACAAACAAAAAAAAACCCAAAACAAAACATCACCACCTGCATTTAACTAAGCAAATAGGGAAGAGCCTTCCATCGGACAATTACTGCAGTTTCAGCTAACAACAGGTTATTGAACCCTAACTGATCCAGTGAGTAGCTTTTCATTTCTTCCAACAATCGTGTTGGATGACATAGCCTGTGGTCGTGGAAAAGATGTAACTCCATTTCAGAAGGGTTGAATTATTGGCCCGCATCAAGAAAACAACAAAGGAGATTGTTGAAACTACTAAACTACTAGTTTGAGGAAGAAATATGGCGGGAAAAGAAATCCTGAGCTGGCACTAAACAGCTGTAAGTCCTAAAAATAAATAATAATAAAATAAAATAAAAAAAAACCCACTGATCGTTGAGGCTGGAAAAAAAAGGGCTTCAGTTTGTTAGGGAGCATAAAGGTTTCACTCTTGAGCAATGGGAAAGTCACATGGTCTGATGAGTTCAGATTTCCCCTGTTCCAGAGTGATGAGTGCATCGAGGTAAGAAGAGAGGCAGATGAAGTGATGCACCCATCACGCCCCGTGCCCAGCATGGGGGATCTGGGGGTTGCTTCAGTTGCTCAGGTCAAGGTTCGGTAATGTTATGTGCCCAAATAATGAGGGTAGCAGATGACCTGAATATACTGAATGAACAGGTTTTTCCCATCAATATACTTGTTTCTTCCCTGATGGCATGGGTATATTCCAAGATGGCAATACCAGGATTCATCAGGCTCAAACTGGGAAAGAGTGCCACCAGAGTCCAGAACTTAAACCCATTGAGAATCCCCAAGACTTTACACAGTGGCCCAAATTCCGCCAAAAAAAAAAAAAAATGCAACTCTGGACAAAAATATGCAATGTGACACTGCATAAGCTTATCAAAACCATGCCGTGGTGAGTGCATGTTCTTACTGAAGCTCAAGGCAGTCTAAGAAAATATTAGTAAAATAATTATTTGGCCGGGTGGTATATTTATTAGAAATACTCAAAAGTTTTAAACTGTTTCTAATGTTTGAGTGGCTGATTCAGGTGGTAAAATAGGACCTGATGAAAGGTGATGCTTCCACTAAAAGCGAAAGAACGGTCTGAGATTACTTTGTCTAAATGACTCAATGGGTCTTTTAGACTCACAGTGATATCGTACAGCAATTAAATAATTTCCTGACATCTTAAAAAACATTTTTACACCCGACTTAAAGAAAGAAAAACACAGTGTGGCACAGATTACCAGCAAATAGTCTCTCAACTATCTATTTAACATTTCACGTTCAATAATTAAGTATATCACAACACGTAGTCATAATATTTGCTCTTCTCTTAAGATAATCAGGATAATTTTTCTTTATTTCGAACATTCATTCATAATATAATAGGTCTGACATTTGGCACATAAATTAAAATATATTCTAAAATACGCTATAATCTAGTAATAAACTAAATTAGACTCTACACTGTATAAAAATAATTGGCTTTTTTTTTTTTAAATGTCAAACAAGGCCTAACTGTGGAAGTTGCTGCAGCTTGTGTGACTAAACTGCAACCAGCTGCACTCTGACTCCTCTGGACTTTTAGAAGTGACAGAGAGCAACACAAACTCAAGGAAATCCAGCATGACACCTGCACACTTGCAGTAAACATCAGCAAAACTGTGAATGACTACAAATAATAATCTTCACTGAAGGAGGGTATTTAACAAAACAGGTTTACAGAGAAAGTAAATTAGATAACTTGGGGTGGGGGGGCTGTTGTTGGCCACAGTATTCAGTTTTTCTTTCACATTTAGAAACTGGTGACGCATCTCTAGGATAAAGCTTTTTATTTATTTATTTTTTCAAAATGATTTAGCTAACTTTATAATCCTCCTTTGTGGAAGACCCCCTGTCCTTGAACTTGTCAGGGAATGTTGATGGTGTGCATCATTTACACTCTAGCTGTCCAGATGTGGGTGACGCTGGGCCCCATTTTCTTCTTTCGTCTCTGAGTACTTTGCATCCTGCTCTGCATGTGACACCAATCTAAGTTCAGCTCTCTGTTTCACCCCTTCTGCTGTTGGTTTCATGATACAAAAGAGGTGTGCTGAAGTCAGATCTATGTCTGATGCTTGTGAAGGAGGAAGCTGCCACCTTCCCTGCATGTCCAGCCACCTATTCTGTCTTCCAGACCATATTCAGAGCCTTAACGACCTCCTCATAGATGATGAAAACTATGGCCACGTCGAGACACACACGGCCCAGCCGGGGAACTGTTCCTTTATAGAACCTATAGAGGGACAAAGACAAAGAGAGGGACATGTTAGACATCAGTGTTTAGGGAGGAGCCATATTTACTTACAGCTGAAGTTGAAGTTTCTGCAACTGAAGAAATAACACACGTGCAGTTTTCAATCAGCTGTGAGACTAACACTACAAATCAAAGGCAAACCAAACTAAATAAAACATGGAGGCATACTCACGCTGCCAACCCTTCATATCTCAAGATCTTCACAGCACAGTCAAACGTGCTTTTATATTTATGTGCTTCGAGACCCTTTAGAAAGAACACAAGGGCATTACTACATCTGCCCACAGGTTGTAACAGTTTTGTAAGTTTGGATTTAAAAACAGCAGCAAGGAACAAAAAGCCTGCGATCTGCATCAACTGTTGCATTGCATACCTGCATCCTTGTCTTGATGACATCTAGTGGAGTGTTTCCAAACACACTTGCTGCGCCTGCTATGGCGCCAAAGGTTCCGGTCACCAGGGGATTAATTGCTCTGTTCGGGTTATCGCCTTATGAAAGTGACAGTGCAGTATGAACGGTGGGGTTTGCACTCAATCAGACAGTCTTGAACAAATTAACATGATGGGTACTAATGCGCTAATTAATTTCATATAATAAATATTAAAAGCACTATACTCTGTATCAATCTTCACACATACGACCCATCCTCACATACACACACCTTTGTACCAGTTTTTGAGAGAAGTCATCACGAAAAATCGAATTGCCTGGTTGGAGCCTTGCTTGAGGACTGTTGCGGTTAGACCCTGATACGTCCCTCTTAATCCTGTTCAGACAGGAAGCAAGAAGGCAAATTAATAAGACTTTTCTCAATTAGACAAAGTTGACAGCATGATGAATGGAAAAGAACCCCTAATGACGCGGCCCAATCCCAATTTCCACCATGAAGGCGAAGAACTAAAGCCTTAGCGACTTAATTGACATCACACGGCCAGTGTTTAAGTATGACAGGCTGTAAATGTTAGAAAGAAATGGGGCAGCACTTTACCACATATCACATGGAGAAAAAAACTAAACCTGTTTGGACTGTAATGGTTTTGAGCTTTTTTGTTTTTTGGCTTTTAAAGGACCAGCTGCCTATTTGAACACCTTCCAGAGTCTTACCTTAGAGACTGGATATGTGGTTGAGTAAGTTAGAAACTTTTGTAAAATGTATCCAACTTGGATTCCTTTGATTTCACTTCTTCTTTTCTTGTAACACCAAAGTTGACTGCTCCTTCCATATTTGCTTGTTTACATTTTCTAATGCTGTTGGACTTTTCCTGGTAACCGTGCATATTAACGAGCCCTCAAGTACTTGATGATTTAAGAGTGGGACAGAGTTAAACCCTCACTCACAGTCTTAGCAGGAGCATGTGTGCGTCAGTGGGTGTGGCTGTTATTGATCCTTTAACAGGGCCTGTGTTTCCAGCTGCATTACCCTACTCAACCAGTAGATGTCAGATAAATGTCACGGATGAAGCCCGTCTTTACCTTGAGACCGGATTATCTCTCTGACTCCGTGGAAGAATCCCTTGTATTTGGGGTTGGCTGAAGTCTGGTCATGAATAAATTTAACCTTGGGAGATTAAAGAAACAAAAAGATACAAAATATGTTTTGCAGACGTGGCAGTGAAATACACAAATGTTTATTCTAGCTCTCTTCAAAGAATATTTCTCTGAAAGATTAGTGACACTGGCCACAACTTCCAATAACTAACTCTCAGTGGTGCTGAACTAATTTTACTTCATGGACACATTATGACAAAAATCACGATCACAATTATTTACAGATGTTGGAAAAATAGTGGCTATATTGCACTTTATAAAAGGAAGAAACTTGTCTTTTTAATTAAGTAGGTTTCCTTGAACTTTAATAATAATTCAACTGGACACAAAAAAAAAAATAAAAAATTGTGAGCTGAGGTAACCCTGCCACCGCCTGCACAGAATGCAGCACAGTAACTGTTTAATCTAAATGATCTTTTAATAATCGCTGGAAGTCAAAATTGTAACTGAAATGATGTCTTCTGTTACATGGCTAAAACACAGAGACAGACAACCACACACTCTCGCATCCACACCCACGGCAAATTTAGAATCACCCCTTACCCCGAGGAACACATAACCCAACCTGTCTCTGGATTGTGTGAGGAAACCCACACGGGCACCGAGACAACATAGAAAGGCCCCAGCAGACAGAGCAGACAGAGAGATTAAAAGCAGGAAGATTTTGTGAGATGATGTGAGCTCTAAGCACTGCACCACTGTGCTGCCCGCTTTCTGAAAGTGTTCACATTTAATCAACCATCCATTTACACAACAGATGATGAACATCCTGAGATGCCCATCTGTGTAACACTGAACTCAAATTAACATGAAGTCATTTTAAAATGCACAAACATCCCTTATTTAACCATTTACTAAACTGTCATTTTATTCTCTTTACAATTTACAGATTTTGCACTTTAAGTTTCCACATATTTTCACTTCTGTGCAGTAACATTGGCCCAATCAAACCAGGGATAAAAGTGCTCTTTTTTATTCTAATACTAAATTTGACTTCCCTGCAATATCAACACCATCCAGTGGGCCCTTGGCAGGCTCGCTCTGGCTCACGGGGTGTATGTTTGGCACTCCTGCTCTCGGTATAGTTAGGGATCACTTCAGATCAGCTGGTAACACACCTTGACTGTTTCCATGGGGCAGACCACCAGAACAGCCTCCATAACTCCAGCTCCCAGCCCGCACAGCAGGCCTTTGGTGCTGTCCAGTCGACCGGACTCATCCTTCGCACGGTTGCTGAGGAACTCAAACACCCCAAACCTGACCAGAAGAATAAAGCCAGCAAGGAATTGTGGGAAAGGTAAAAACAGGAGTGTCTGTTGAAAACTGAGTGAATAATAAAATTAATCTTCTTTAATTACTAAACGCTTGGAATCTTTGTTTCTGGGAACAGAATCTTACAAATTCTCTGATTATTTCAGTCTTTATTGTTGCAACACTGCAACCCTGAAGTTCATTTGTGTAAAGCAAATAATGCACGATCCAAAATTTGTGTTTACTAAAATACATGAAGTAAGCAAAATAAATTCAAATAGATGGTAAAACTCCAGGCAAAGATGATGAGATTGAAAAACAGGAAATTATTGTCTCACTGAGCACAAATAAAAGTAGAAAGCTTCTTCCAACTCAGCTGTTTGGAGGAAACAATCTGCTGAAGCTGCCTAATGTGTTCAGGGCCTTTATTTTATTGTCCTGCGTCCTTATTAAAGATGCACCAATAAACTGCAGTGTCTCAGTAACCAACGAGTGACCAGCAACAGCTGCCATGGAAGCTAGCCCAGAAACAGAGAGGTGTGGTTAGTGCATCTCTGCAATCAGAAAATGTTGTGCCAGCGAGTCCTTTGCAAGAAAGGTTATTTATAGATGGAATTGAATTGTGGCGGCAGCAGGGCACTGCCTGGTACATTTAGCAAAGAGGAGGGGGAGCGCAGACATTAGGTCTTGATGAATGCTTTGTTTTCCTCTCTTTTCTCAGTCTGCTTGAGCCATTTACCTGCCACTGTAACAGATCTAAAGAAAAAAAAAATCATCTTATATGCTCGCTTCATTGGCTTTTAGTTTTCTTCTCCATCTGCCTTTCTAACCAAGACTTTCTTCTGCTCATTAACCCTCCACATCTGTTCCCGTCTCACTCCTCGCACAGATTCAGTTTGCTTTGAAAGACAGGCTCCCCGCAGTAAACTGAATCCTGAGCAGGAACTAACACCACATAAACATAAATCCGTCTGTCTATACACACCATTTGATGACTGCAAACAGTGTTTTAGCTGAGGGGAAATTAAAATATAAAGTTCTTCCATGCAGCATGCTGGAGCGACGGCAGAGCACTTAATAACCAACCTTGTGAAACAAATGCTATTCATTAAAGTCTGCCGAGGAGAAATATGCCACCGTCAGGCTTTCTCCTTTGCCAATTTACTCTACAACCTCTCCCATGCTCATTTAACAAGTGGACTAAACTTAAAAGTCAGAATGTGACACACGGTTTGGCTGACATCCACAGTCACAGATGAGTCATCCTAGATAGGGGAGTGCTGCCCAATCTTCATTAGGGGGTCTTTTTTATAGGGTCACTCTGTTGAGAAGAGAAGATGAAGGAAAAGAAAGGAAATGTTAACGAAACGGAGGCACAAAAAAAGAATGATGCTGGTGTGGATGAAGGAGAGATAAAGGTCAAAGGCTCTCTTGCATGTCCCTTTCATACCTCCCTGACAACCTTCCAGCATACTCTAAGGCACATGATGGTGCACAGGCAATCAGTTAATGGAACGAGAGAGCTGGGGGAAAAGGAGTGAGAGAAAGGGGGGGAAGCGAAACAAGATGGGAGGAAGTAAGAAAAGAATGGACAGAAAAACTATGCAGACCAAGCAGTGGCTAATGGAAAAGTGTCAAGATATTAAAACCAGCTTTCCAAATCTGAGCGACTTTTAATCTCTCATCTTCATGTTTCATTTTTTAATTCATGCATTTGTTTTCTGCAATATTTTCAAGGTCACTGGTTTCCTTTTAAATATACCTCTTATCTTTTTTTGTGATTTATGGGATAGTTTGAGTAAAAGTAGTAAAAACAGAGCAAAGAAAAAATGGTTAAAGGATAAATAATCACTAGATATAGACTACACTAGACTACATATATAGACACTGCATTTATATAAAATGTGGCCACATACATATTTAAACAGTTAACAATAGAAAACAGCTAAACGGGTCACAAGCTTAAAAGGTTCGGTACCACTGGCCTAAATGTGTACACCACAGAGAGCAGGTTATATAAATGTTTATATGCAATATAGCCACTTATAAGGAGCTTTAAATTTCAGTGCAGAACAGAAAGAGAGAATGACCAAAATCCAAATATAAATCGTAAAAATAGCATTTCAGAACATTTTTATGACTCTACACAAAATGTTCCTAAAAACACTAAAAGCAATAAACTGATTTTCCCCACCCGGTC
The DNA here is from genome assembly GCA_034780415.1 of Cichlasoma orientale. Classification (NCBI taxonomy): domain Eukaryota; kingdom Metazoa; phylum Chordata; class Actinopteri; order Cichliformes; family Cichlidae; genus Cichlasoma; species Cichlasoma orientale. Next base: position 54,904 of record JAVDPK010020858.1, on the reverse strand, counting down.
ATATTTCTTCTGAGAAAATTCTCCTTTGAGCTGAAACAAAACCATCTAGACTCCCTCTTAAAATAATGCTAAAGGCTGATTGACACACACACACACACACACACACACACACACACACCCTGTGTATCAGCATAAACACACCCAAGTCTCCCTCTTTGTAACCCTGTTGAGACCCTGTCTGAGTTTGAGTGGCATCTTTGCTCCGCCTGGCTGGGCCTGTCTTTCTATTGTATAGACACACGTTGCCCTCCAGCATAACACACACACACACACACACACACACCAAAGAAAGAGAGAGAGGTGAAAGGAGGCATGAAAGATTAAAATGAAGAACAAAAACATAACAATAAAAAAAGTGTCTGGCTTTGCTTTGTACAATATGTGTGTGCTTGTCCAACCATCTTTAAGAGGATCAGTTTGAGTTTTAGACCACTGGACTGAGGGCAGAGTGGGCAAGTAAAGATTTTTCATATTCTCACACCCTTTCATAGGGCTCTTTCAGGGTTAATACTTTTTATGATAAACCTAAGCGTTAGATTTCCATTAGAGTAAGGCACTAAGGAGTGCAAGGCGCCCATGAATGTCCTCACAAAGATAGTCACACAAATGTGTGTGTGTGCACGCACACTTGTCTGAAGATAAATGTCACTGCTGCGAAAGAATAACATAATTATACTGAAGGCTAGTGTGGCATTTATGCCTAGCCTTGTGGGTAATGGACTAGAATAATTGGAGTGTGTGAGTTAGTGGTTTCAGGTAGAAGATCGCAGCAGCTTTGGCTAAAAGGGTTCATTTCATTCCACGTTCCTCCAGAGCACGTACATCTATACATACGTCCTCTCTGTTTGTAATTATTAGAACATAAAAATAAAATGTGAATCAATAAAAATTTAAAGTCAGCAACTTTTTACACAGAGTTTATTTAAAATGTCATTTGAATCAGGTGCGGAAGGCGTGTATAACACACACAGTATAAAAGCTGGACGAAGCTTCCGGCTCTGAAATGGGAAGCCAACATGGAAGTGACTTTAACCTGCATTCTTCTAATAGCCAGCAGGGGCAGCTCATGTTGTCAAGTCCTCAGTCCACCCTTCATTCGCCACATGGTTTCAAAACACCAAGAATGTGATGGCAAAAGTGCTCAGGACCTTAATAACACGATGGCTATGTTCATCTTTAATACTGACTACAGTGTATAAATGCTCAGTTAATTAATAAAGTGTCTATAAAGTGTCCTCTACAACAATTCCTTCACACTATCTGCTGTGTCATGTCAAAGATGTGCAAACCACACATCCCCCGAAAGACAATAAGAATAGAATAGATTATTTTTAAAAAGTGGTTTTATATGATGATGAAGAGGAGGAGGGGGTATAAATAGTATCGGTGCAGTTCCATTTTTGATTTAATTTTCTTAGACTGTTATAAAGTAGAAGTGTACTGTAGTAAATCTGCATGCAGCGTTACTGTGGATGTGGCTGTGGACTCTAGAAGAGACTTTACATATTGTAACTTGATGCATTTTTAATTTTAGGTCACAAACGATACTTCAGTAAACGTGTTAGCCTTGCACGTGATAGACGTCTGCTTTATCACATACTGTACCTGACTGCAGATTTGGGTATGGATCCATACAGCAGAGAACTGAGACCTCTGTACAGTCCTTTGATACCGTGACTCTGCACTGTCTGTTTCACACAGTCACCTGAGCATAAGACAGATACACAGATACAGTACATATTATAGAATGAAAATGATGTGTATTACTGCATGCAATGCAATTTTGAAAAAAAAAGAAGAAGTAAAAATTAGATAATTTCCTTGTTTTAGCAGTCTGAGTGCAATAATCCTTTAGAGAATAAACTGCAAAAACCTATCCTTTACATCTCAATCATCACAAGAAAGTGCAATAATATAACAATAACAATGGTACATATGTCACAGATAAGCTGAACCACAGGCTGATATTTTCCCAAAACTTGTTTTGCTCCATGCTCATTTCTGGCTCTGTTTCAGGCATCAGTCCAGCAATCAAAGTTCTCCAATCAAGCCAGCGCAACAAGAAAAGCAACAGCTGTCTGGAGTGCTCATTAGCATGGTCTCCAGTGCTCAGAGCCTCAAATGATATCAACAGATCCTGGGTGTGTTTGTGTACGCTGGTATGCATGGATAGTGAGAGTGTGCATTGGTCTGATTTGAATCATATAAACAAGCACAGTGACAGCCTGCCAGAATCACTAATGTACCTGGGGATGATGGGTAATTAGATAATGAGCTCCCAAGAGTGGCACTTTTATTGGTTTATTGTGTGTTTTTTTATATCATTTTTATGCTCTCTTGCTGCGAGAATACTGTTTACTAGAATTTGCTGAAAAACAGAATAAAAGTAATAAAGAATATTGTTTTGCATCTGAGGTGGATGAAACCTTACACTCACTGGCCACTTCATTAGGTAAGCCTTACCAGTGTTTGTTGCAATCCAAACCCCATTCTTAGTGTGGGTTTGTTGCAATATTATCAGTGGTAATAAGCAGCCTGGGGCCATAACAGCTAGTACCAGGATAGACCCCCTTTTTGCCTTCAGAAATGTCCTCATTCTTCATGTTATGGATTCAACAAGGTGCTGGAAACATTCCTCAGAGATTTCGCTCCGTAATGTCATGACAGCATCATGCAGTTGGTGCAGATTTGTCGGATGCACATCTATGATGAGTTCTCCTGTGCCACCGGATTGAGATCTGGTGATTGCAGAGGCCATCTGAACTCATCGGCATGTTCAAGAAACCAGTTTGAGATGATATGAGCTTTGTGACACGTGCTTTATCCTACCATCAGAAGATGGGTACACTGTGGTCATAAAGGGATGAGCATGGTCAGTAACAATACTCAGGTAGAGTGTGGCATTTAAGTGGGCCAAGAAAATATCTACCACACCATTAAACCACAGCCAGCCTGAATCATTGGTATAAGATAGGATGGATCCAGGCTATCAGGGGTTTTTTTTGTTTGTTGTTTTACAATAAATTCTGGCCCTACCATCTGAATGTCAGGGCTGAAATCGAGACTCATCAGGCCAGGCAATGTTTTTCCGAATGTCTGTTGTCTGGTTTCAGTTGTTTAGTTGATTAGATTTGCGACAACATGCAGTTGAAGAGGTATACCTAATGAAGTGGCCGGTGAGTGTATATTCAGCTGTAAAACTGAAAGAACACCACATTTTCAAGACAAATGATTACACCCACTGCATACTAACCTATTCCTCTATATTTTGGTGGATTGGCCTTTTCATCCAGCTGTAACTGGGTCTTGACGTACTCTGTGGGAAAGGTGATGCAGATCTCTATGCCACCTGCGATTCCACCTGGAAATACAAAAGAAATCAGAACCAATCGTCATTCATTCAAAGAACATAAAGAACAGCCACAGATGAAACCGGCACCAATCAAAACAGAGGAAGATAACCAGTCACTGTGTCTGTTTAGATGCAGCCTTACCCAGCTTTATTCAGGCCCCGTCCCCCTTAAGAATTACAAGGAGGTGATTATGTCATGGATCATTACAGTCTCCACAAACGGCTTTCACTCCATAAACATTAAAAGCACTGCTGTGCAGGGAGGGAGAGTAACGAGCTGGGCAAAAATGAATCAACTGTTCCTGTCATAGCGAAAACTGAATAAACTAGAAGAAGGTTGAGCAAAGGAAATTTAGCTGCCCCATAAATGTTGAACTATTTTCTCTACTGAGAACATTTAGCATTCGCGGGAAGAAAAACAGGCAGAAAGAAAGCAATAAAAAAAAAAAAAAGAGCCAGTGTGAGTGACTCTTTCAGGAGCTGGCCTGAAACCAGCCACAGTCAGTGAGTTATGAGGACAAGTGTCCAAAGCCAAAGAACACCACGGATGAGTCACAAAGAAAGGAGGAGGGATGGAGAGACAGTTGACATTAATTAAATTATCCACTCAGCCTACAGGGAGGGGTTCCATTACCAAGGCCAAGACCCTCCATTAACTCAATGACACAGACGAGCACACGTGAACAGCACCCAAGAGAGGCGCACGCACATCGCGGGTTTACGTAGACACTTACAGAACCTCCTGCTCTAAAAAAATAAATAAAAATCTCTCACGAGAAATGAGAAACCTCTTACAGCAGCAGAGCTAAATTTGTGCCAAGACCAAAACAATTTCCTCAAAGACCAGAGCGATCCAGTGAAGTGAAATTCTAATCATCTCACTCAAAGAGAAGAGTTAATGTCATACAAAGTGCAGGAAATGGAAATTTTAAATCAGTACTGGGTGTGACAAACATTTGCCTTTAAAACAGCACCGGTTGATTCAGCAGGCGTTGCAGTTACGAAACTTTTCCACCATTCTTTTGGATTTACATTAAAAAGCTTCCTCTCTGCTGGTAATCCCAGACTGACTAAAGGGCTTCTGACTCTCATTATTAACGTGTCTGTATAATAAGGGAAATCAATAAGAATACACATCTTTTACTGAAGTCTGCACAGATTTTTATTATACTGTCCATGCAACTGTAATGTGATGAAATTCAAACACGTAAGCTTTCACAGTGAGATAAACGCACAAGAACACAACATGCCAACTATGTTTTCTGAAAATCATTATATTAATAATGTAGTCACATATTAATTAATGCAAAAAAAATCCAAAAGCAAAATTAAAGCCAGAATCCACAAGAGGAATAAGGAACACCAGGAAAGACAGACTAACAGGGGCAAACCTACAATCCCACATCTGACACAGCAAGGCTGATTAGACACAGGTGAGACTAATGAGGGTAGGGCAGGCGATTGCGAAGGAGGGTAATCGGACATGGGTGAAGGTAAGAACCTGGAACCATGACAGGAAGTAAAACATTTAGATACTGATGAGGCAAGGCTGAGATGATCTGAACATGTGCAGAGGAGGGACAGTGGACCTATATTCAAAGGCTGCTGAATATGAAACACGGGGAAAAGAGGAAGACCACGGAGAAGATTCATGGATGTAGTGAAGCAGGACATGCAGAGGGTTGGTGTGACAGAGGAGGATGGTAGGGATAGGGTGAGATGGAGGCAGACGATCCACTGTGGCAGCTGAAAGAAGAACATGAAGGTTTCCTTGGGTAGGGTAACCTTCCGCATATACAGATTCTGTAAGCACAGGATAAGATTTTTGCCAAAGAAAGCTTTCCGCCTTTCATTTCTAGTCTGTACTTCCAAGTTCTATTGACCTTTGAACTTCAGGTGGATGCAGTTTGTAGAAAAGCTCACCAGTGGACGTACTTTTACAGCAAGCTTTTTATGTTGACAAGTCCCTTCATGAGAATGTTTGATTAAATCTGTTACATTCTCAGTAGTCTGCTGGTACAGGTCACTGAACATCAAAAAATAAAAACAGATTCTATTGTCTATTGTCAAAGTGTTGAGCAAAATTGCACGAGTGACCCTAAATGACCTTCCTCACTTAAAGCCAAGACTGTGAAGCAGGCCAATAAAGTCCTGGCTGATCTTAGCAACCCTTTTAAAGGGTTTAAAGAGTTCAAGTTGCTTCTGTCTGGCCACAGATGCAGTATGCCAACATGCAAAGACTCAAAACCTCATTTGCCTTGGCTCCCGCTGCGCTTTTATATAACACGCTATGTTTTTAATGTTGCCGTTTTATTTTGGACTTCTAAATTTTAGTGTTTGCATGTAATATTTCTTGTTTATTTATATTTATGTACTTGATTCTGACTGTTCAAATTGCCCCTCGGGGACAATAAAGATAGCTTTGATCCTTGATCCCTGAACAGTCTATGTGGAGAACAAAAAGAGGGAATTGCATTTACAAGACTGCAACAGCAAAACCTGCAAACTCAAAAATTGCTACACGCACATAGACAAACATACATTTTAATCAGGAGGCTACTGAGCTGCAACTCTGCTGGAGTAAGTAAGTAAATGTGAGCCAGCTGAGGTGTAACAGAAATCACATGAGCTCTACATTCATCTCCATTCAGCAACAGTCACCCTGATCCAGGATCAGTGGGTCAGGGTATCTTGGGAAAGAATAAACAATCAGTGTTATCCTTCTGTTTTCTGCCAAGACGGCGCTGCATGTAAAACCAACCAGCAGTCACTCAGAACACAGCGACTCAGCAGCAGAGACAAACACGAGATCAATCCTCAACAGACCGGCAGCGCCCGCGGAGGAGACGCTGCCTGTTTGTCTTCTAGTCCATTTTGCCGCTGACACCCAGTACACGCGCGCACACGTATCTACACACACATTTACAGATGGCACCATAAATGACTCCTGTGAGCTGCCAAACGTGGGTTACATGAGAAAAATGGCCATTAATCTTTATCTTCGCAGGCTCTCCCTCCCTCTCCCGTTCTTAATTTTTCTCTCGGCAGCACCTTCCTTCCTCTCTCCTCATCCCCCAACTACTCTTCTCCACTCTGTCATAAAAATCAATGCATCCACATAGATCTCTGACACTTAATATTACAAGAAAAGAAATTGAAAAGAGTAGGTTGGCGCTCAGAAGCCAGCAGTGATAAAAAAAAAATGAAGTGCCTGATACAAATATGCTTCTACAGACTCCTTAAAACCTGAAAACTAAACAGCAGTTCGATAAATCAGACACAGACGCGTTGATTCAAGGTAACAACTGTCACTCTGTGGGCAGACAAGGAAAATTTACAACTTAATCAACACCCCTCAGACTTTACAGCTAGCTCCCTACTCAGGTGAATGCCAGCACAACCGAAAATATGTGTGGGGCAAAAATATGAAAAATTACATTCATTCGTTCACTTTTCTGAGAAAGATTTCCCTGAAAATTTGGATCCTGGCCTCAGGATTTCCATTCAAATACACTGGTGCTGTGATAAAACCTGATTTACCATCTGGTTCCAAATTCATTCATTCACACCAAATTAGTACAAGACCACAAACCAGACCTGACAACCACCTGGTGGTGCTTAAACATTTACACATCATCACAGCAGTCCACCCAGTCATTGTCAGCTATAATGTTACCTGTGCTCATCACTAGTTTACAGTCATGTGAAAAACAAAGGATCCCCCCCCCCCCCAATTAAAATTCTAAGACTCTGCATATCAGGACATAATAAAGAAACTCATCTGGTGCTCAGCAGGTCTTAAAATTAGGAAACTACAACCTCAGATGAACATAACACATGACATGTTACACCGCGTATTATTTATTTAACAAAAACTAAGCCAAAATGCAGAAGCAGTGCATGAACAACATGTTTACTGCTTCCACGGGAGTTAAGAGGGTAATTAGTGGACAGGTGCTGCTAATCAAAAGCACTTGATTAACTGGCCATCAGCAAGTGTGAGCCACCTCTATAAAAGCAGAAGTTTTGGAAGGTTTTTTTTGGCAGTGTAGACAGACAGGAAATGGGGGAAAGATACGGGGGAAGACACGGGGCAAGCCGGGATTCGAGCTCGCGCCGCCCACACCGCAAAGCGGCATATGAATGTGGTCGCCTGCTCCACCCCTGAGCCACCCAGGCCCCCAGAAGTTTTGGAAGTTTACTGATCTGGAGCATTAAGGAGCGTGTTCACACAATGCCAAGAAGGAAAGACACCAGCAATGATCTTAAAGAAGCAATTGTTGCTGCCCATCTGGGAAGGGTCATAAGACAATATCCAAACAGTTTGAAGTGCGTCACTCTACAGTGAGAAAGATTACTCACAAGTGGAAGAAAAAAAAAAAAAACAAGAGCTACATCTCAGACTCTACAGGTCTCATTTAGCATGTTCATGACAGCACAATTAGAAAAAGACTGAACAAGTACGGCTGGTTTGGAATGGTTTCCAGAAGAAAGTCACTCAGCACAGCTTATCTGAACAAACCACAGGACTTCTGGAGCAATGCTCTTTGGACAGAAGAGACCAGCTCCTCATTTGGAGAAAACCAAACATCGCATATCAACACAAACACCTCATACCCACTGTTAAACAAGGTGATGGAGGTGTGATGACTTGGGCTTGTCTTGCAGCCACAGGACCTGGGCACTTTGCAGTGAGATGGTGTATTATTTTTATGTGGGGTTTTTTTCATCTGAGGTTGTATTTAAATAATTTTAGACCCAGCTGGGGGCCAGATTTTTTACAATGTCCTGATAGGTAAAAACCTTAGAATTGAAAGGGTGTTTCCTTGTTTTGTCTCCTCACATGACTGCGTATAAAACTACTTACACAATTTCAAAACACCTATAGTGGCATCGTCACCGACCCCAAAACTCAGATGGTCTGTTTACAGTTATAGAAGATGAAGAAAAGGAGTGAATCCATAGAAATAAGAAGATGGAACCATTAATAGTTTTTCCCCTTTCACGCCCAAAGAGGTTTGGGGCTTCCTACCTAAAGGAAAATTACCAATATTGTAATAAAAATACTTTTTAGATGTTTAGACAAGCTCCAGCAGGCAGAATGCATTTTTGTTTATTAAATGACCAGAAATACCCATAAAAGGGAAAGATTTCTGTTAATTACGGCAGCACTGCCTTCACTATATGTGGACTGTAGTGCTTAGTCACTCCCCAAAATGCTCATTTGAGCCGTTCATTGACTTATTGCTTAAATGACCCATCATTTCAACTCCACCTACTTTGGAACTCATCGTTTATGCACACATTGACGAAACGCATATTCACAAATGAAACATGCGCACTAAGACAAATTGACAGGCATTTCTTGTAGCACAGAGAGGCACAGAGGAAGCCAGGTGAGAAGGCAGGCAGGCAGGCGGGCAGCCAGCTGACAGAAGAGCAGCTTCTGAAATCCTGTCCTGTCTGCTTCGGTGACTAATGAGCACCCAGCACATCTGGTCCACTAAAAAAAAAAAAAAAAAAAAAAAAATTTGTTTCTTGTTAGGAAGAGCTGACAGTCTGGCATGTGGCAGGTTATAAATATGTGCAAAGCCCCATTTCCTTCAATATTTATATATTTTTTCCAGCAGTATAGCCAATCACTTCAGCCTGCTGCACTAAAACACGGATGTAGTAAAAGCTAAAAACAATCTGAGCTGGTCTGTGTGTACATGTGGCAGAAAATTAATAATCAGTTTTGCGGCGAAATGTATTATTAAGTCGGATGTTCTTTATTAAGTTGATTACTGGTTACTTGGAATTCCCTGGTGGGATGAAAACAGGGGAAAGAGTCTGAGAGAAATATGTTATTACAGCCATATCTGCAGTCAAAAGGGAGAACACAGCCAGAGGACTGACGCACTTCAAACCGGAGGTGTCATATTAATAATACTGCAGTATTTCTGTTTGATTTGCGCAAAAGATGAAAAGAATAATTCATCTGACGTCTGGCCTTTTAGGCTTCCTCTGTCCTGGATAACACTCCCTAATTCTCCACTGAAGCTTAATTACATGAGGAGGATGCTGATTAATTTTACATAGGAGCTGATTTAACTGCCTGGATCCCTGCAGCGTGCAGGCTGTACACTGATTTACATGAGCAGGACAACTACGCACAGGTTGTTGTGACAGTGTGTACATCTGGCTCTGTATTTTTGTGAATGACAACCTACTTTGAGCATCCAATAAAGTCACGTTTACAAGAGTGTAAAAAAAAAAAAAAAAGAGGTTTGAGCTCCTAACTCAGCATACTAGCAGCTTCATATCACTATTAAGAGTGGAAAATCTTCTGTTGTATGCAAGGGAACTCTGAAATCTCAGTCACTTAATACTCTTAACACTTAATACATATTTTGTATCCACAAAATATGCTTTAACTGTAAAAAAATAAAATAAAATAAAATAAAATAAACAATTTAAAAAATATTTATATTAATAATGCATGACATAACTACAGGTCATGTATTTCAAAGGGATTGTTCATAATCACTGACTGTACATAAAAGACAACTTCTGGGTCTGAAAAGTGCAGCCAATGTAGAAGTGCTTTAAAAAGGTATTCTTTCTAATGACCAGCAGGGGGCGACTCCTCTGGTTGCAAAAAGACATCAGATTGTATTTAAGTCTAAATAACCCCACCGTTCACCTGATCTTTGACCTCAGGAAACAGCTCCTTGACAAGTTTACAGTCCCACTTGTTTAAAGTATTATTTGATATGTGATATTTATTTTGCGAATCATGGCCCCAGTGGAGGAAAAAATGGGGATAAAGAGAGGCACGCTTTAGGCCATCTCCACTCAGACTGAAAATTTGCTACTGTATAAGCATGCCATACTCAGTCAGACACAACGCAGTGTCAGAGTGGCGATAGCACTCTTTTATACAGACTCTGTGTTCAAACCCCATTTAGCCTGTGTGTGTTCTGGCATCTTTACGCTCATCGTTTGGTTTTATTGCCCTCTTCAGTGCAGCTTCCAGATGCAGGCAGCTATTTTTAAAACCCTGTACACAACGCAGTAGCAAATGCAGACTAAAGTTACGGGTATCTCCACATACTGGAATATCCAGCAGCTAAAGAGCTTGATATTTCCCTCAGGACTGCATGCCGACTGAGAGAATAGGTTTTCAAGGCCTTTGACAGATTGCTGTTGGGCAACCATTTTTCATGCCTAAGTCATCAGGGTGTGTTTGAACCCAAAACATTAGGTGTAAATGAATTACCCTGATATAATTAATATAGCATATTTAACTTTGATATAAATTTATAGCAACTGCATGTTGATTCTGAGTGATTTCCCCAGAATTTAAGTTTATTTCTACAAGAGTGAAAATGTGTGGCTGATAGATTTGATGCCTTTTACCATTATCTGTGTAAAACCTTTAGTGTATGTGATCTGTAATTAATGAAAACATCCAAAAACTAACATGGTACTGCATCATTTTGATCTGGAAAAACATTCAAAAACAATGAAAAAAGGTGTATTGGAGCACTGTATTTTAAATTATTGTAATTATAATTATTTTAAATTATTCCAATATCTTCTGCAGTGATGTTTACCTGTGTAAGCGGGAGTGCAATAAACCAGCATCGAGCGAACAAGCTGCTAGAGTGGGGGTGGCTGAGGGTTGAACAGACGAATGCACTGTGATTTATTGTCTCCTGGTACTCGAGGTCTGCGAGCAGCAGCCACAGTGGATGGGAGGGGACAGCGTGCGTCGCCTGTGACGTGAGGAAACGGGGAGTAAGCCGCAGTTTGACGAGCCCTCTGAGCCCGAGAGGAGACAACCACTCAGAAAACCTAACTGGCTGCCTTGAGGCTTGAGCGTGAGTGATAGGTGAGCGGGGAGGAGATATGCGATATTAAAACTATCAGATCAAACCCAATCAATCAGGAAGCAAAGATTAAAAAAAAACAAAAACTTCCTCATTCATTTTGCAACCGCAATTCTGTTCCTCCGAAGCAAAAAGGTTATTAATAAAAGCCATTACAGCGCATGAAAGCATGACAGCCTGTAAATCTAGACCAGAGAGGCATTTAGACCGCTCTCTCCCTCAGGCTTCAAACTGATAAAATTCTCCCTCTCGTCGTGTCTCAACTTCAGTCATCACCAGTGGCTGTGGAGAGAGGAGCTGAACAAACCAATGGGAGCAGAAAGAGCTTGAAGAAGAAAAAAAAAAGTGCACCGCTCCTCTCAATCTAGTCTATGTGGGCTCTCTGAGCCATTAAGCTTTGACCTTCTGCTTCTTGCTTTGTCTACGTTGAGCCTTTGGGCATGTATGAGAGACTTGCTCTGTGTACACAGATATACTGTTAACCAAAACAGATGCATCTAAAGTAGCATTATCATGACAGAACAACCAAAGAGAAACCAGTTGGAACTGGAAAAATATGCATCTGTAAAGTTTAAACAATCAGCTGTGGTTTTGATATATGTGGTCACAATCACACAGTTCATATCTACTGCTGACTCATCTCTGTGATGCTCTGATGCAAGAAAAGCCACTATTTTTTAAAAAAAAAAAAACAAACACAAGATGCACAAAGTTGAGGCAGAGAATGCAACTGCAAAACTGGACAGACAGGCCTGACATGAGCTAAACAGCTAAGGGAGCAGGGTGCAACACCGGGCCATATCCAGTCAATCAGGCTGCATGGGGCTGATGGGGGAAGGCAAAGATCTCACCACGACCTCCTTTCCATTTCTATGCAGCTGACGGGACATCATGAGATTTTTTTCCCCTCCTCCTCTAACTCCACCCATCACCCCACCAGAAAATGATTACCTCATCAGTAACCTCAGAGCCCCCTTTTTTTTTAATCTTGTATTCCTATTTGGCTGTTTTTGAATCGACAGCTTTATTAGTCAGAATGGTGACACGGTTCAAACTGATATAAATTAACTTTAAAGTACACAGAGTACACAGGGAAAGTACCTTTAATAGCCTTAAATGTGAATCAGAGGTTCTGTAATCTTTGCAGAGACGAGTGTCGTCTTTTGATTGAAAAAAGAAAAAAGTAAAAAAGGATTATTAAGTAAATCACATGTAAAAACTGTTTACTTGTGTTTAAGTAATGTTACCCTGTATTCCTGCTGCCTGTTCCTGTTTTCTCATTAATATACGAAATATGTTCTTTGTACTGCACACCACGTAAACACTGCTGACACAGTTTAAAGCTGAAATTATTAACTGAATGTGAATATTTTTACGTTTTACCTTGTCGTACATAAAACCCCAGCTCCCAAAAAAGTTGGGACGCTGTGTAATATGTAAATAAAAACAGAATTAAATAGTTTGCAAATCTCATAAACTCAGTTTATTTACAATAGAACACAGAAAACATGTCAAAGGTTTAACGTGAGAAAATGCACCATTTTAAGGAGAAAATAAGCTCATTTTAAATTTGATGGCAGCAACACATCTCAAAAAAACTGGGGCAGGGCCCAGTTTACCACTGTGTAGTAGCCCCTCTTCTTTTAACAACATCTGGAACCGAGGAGACCAGTTCCTTGACTTTTGGGAGAAGACTGTTGTCCCATTCTTGTCTGATGTAGGATTCCAGCTGCTCATCAGTCCTGGGTTTGTTGTATTTTTCATTTATGTCCAGACTGCAGGAATCAGCAACCTGACTCTTTTACCACGCCTTGCTGTTGTAACAGATACAGTATGCAATTTAGCACTATCCTGCTGAAATATGAGAAGGCCTTCTCTGAAAAAGACATCATCTGGATTGGAGTATGTTGCTCTAAAACCTGTAAATACCTTTCAGCATTGTTAGTGCCTTTCCACATGCGCAAGCTGCCATGGGCACTGATGCACCCCCATACTGACCAGAGAACAGTTTCCCACTTTGCCTCAGTCCATTTTAAATGACCTTTGGCCCTGTGAAGATGGCGGTGTTTCTGGATCATGTGCACATATGGCCTCTTCTTTGCATGATGGAGCTTTAACCTGCATCTGTAGAATGGCACGTTGATCCGTGTTCACGGACAATGATTTCTGGAAGTGCTCCTGAGCCCACGCAGTGATTTCCATGACAGAATCACGATGTTTTTAATGCAGTGCCGGGACCAAAGATCACAGGCATCTAATACTGATTTTCAGCCTTGCTCCGCGCGCACACAGATTTATCCAGATTCTCAGGATCTTTTGATTATTATGTACTGTGAATGATGAAATATTCAAAGTCTTCACAATTTTACATTATTCGGAAATTGTTCTGTAATTTGTGGATGCAGTCTTTGCAGACAGGTGAACTGCTGCCTCTATTTATATGAGATCTGTCACTGACCTGTTGTTAATGAACCCATTTAGTTGCAAAATGTTTCTCCAGCTGTTTCTGTTTAGCGCCACTTCCTTTTCCGGCCTTTTGTAGCCCCAGTCACAGCTTTTTTGAGATGTGTTGCTTCCATCAAAGCTGATATTTTTCATAAAACAACTGCTGCTGTTGTTTTTAATCTACAATCAAAAAGAATTCGTTCAGAACTATAAAACATTTAATGACTGCAGCAGCTCAGGGTTGAAAATCAGTGAGAGTGCTGCCAAATATCAGCATGTAGCCTTAATACAGGAGCACCTCAGAGAGGCTTTTCATCAGCCGGAGCCGCTGCAGCCTGATCATCATCGCACAGGGAGGTCGAGCGGTTTTGGACGGAGGGGGCAGGAGGAGAGAAACGTGAGTTTCTGAATGATACAACTGAAGTCTTGTTGAATAGGAAGTCGATATAGTTAGGAGTTTCAGTCATTTGTCAAGCAGACACACCAAAACCTTGCTGGTTAAAGGTCCATACAAATAATCTCTTTGATATAGATAAAACACACATATAATTTTATGTTAACACAAAGCTTTTAGCTCGGGTTACTTGAGGCAATCAATATGACCTTTTTGATTAGATTTTAAACTATGATTCCCAAACCACTCGATATTGATAAACCATTAAAATAACTCCGTTTCAAGTATTGAATGAAAAAAATGACAATACATACACAATTAAAAATAACTCCTGCTGCCACTTTATCAGAGAGCAAAATCACAGACTGATGATGAGAATTGCTTAAAATGCTCAGAACAAAGTGGTGTTGCATTCCCTGCTCTGATTGCACACTACAGTGTGTCTCAGGTCCAGGTGTCCACTGCATGCACGGCGCTGCTCTAACAGCAGCATTATGTTAAGTGCAGTAAATGTGATCTTTCGATAAGCAGGATAAAATCAAGTCACGGCAGTGGGTCAGACTGACCTGAGCATGACAGCAGAGAATTATTTAATGGAACAGAACGAGGAAGAAAAGCCTCCTCTGTAATTCTTTTGTAGAAGATTCAAAGGATAATTTTAAGCCCTGTTTGTAGAGAAGAGAACTTTGTTAAAATCCAATTTTCTTCGATCTTATTGTCTAACCCTGAACTGAGGCTGGAACACACTTTCTCAGAGCAGCTTCACTTACTCACTTCCATGCGAGCAAAGGTGTGACGTGTCATTTAAAAGGAAAGCTTTTATACAAGTGTCGTAATTTTGTGTCTATCTGGTAAAATAAAATACTTTTTTGGTTTCGACTAACTTCAGCCAATCCCAACGCAGTCCTGCAGTATAGCAACATTTTTGTAAGCCGTAGCGTGTCTTCGTTTTGTGACTTTTTACCTTCCTGGGTTTGGACTTGACAAAGTTTGCTTCTTTTTTTCTCCGCACCACAGGCAAGTAGAAAGTGGCTCAACTGCTTTCTTCAATTCTAACTCATACGGAGCGGCATTTTGTTCATGTCTGACTTTATCGTGTGCCAGATTCTGATGAGCTTACCTGCCAGAATCGCCTTTCCCGGGTGAGTTAATTTCGCTCTCCCAGCCGGCGCCGCTGCCGCCAGACACCGCGGTCTGATAAAGGGGCTGATAAAAGTGCCTTTATCCTGCATAGTGACCGGAATGTGCACAGTAAAATCTAAAAAGAAAAAAAAAGCTTTCAGTCTAGTGTAGCTTGCAGTTTCTTTCAAGTATAGTGTAGAGCGCAACACATGGGCGGCTTCAGTCTGATGCGCTTCCCTGGATTCAGGTGGATTCTGTCGCGTCCGGAGACTCCGGCGGATGTCTGTATTGACAGTGGGCGGACACTGAAACTGTCAAGGAAGTTGGGATGTTCAATATCCAATGTTATTTGTAACCATGGAAACCTTCTATCGCGACGGTAGTGCGCACGAGTGCAAAGGAAACCGGAAGCAAGAAAGGGGCGGATAAAGACTTGTGTCTGTATATTCTGCTGCCGCCCGAAACTTTGCAATTTCTTATTAAAAGCGAATGAACTTCAATGTCCACCGAGCGGCCGGTCACACTGGGTGCGCAGCTGCATGTGCGCAAAGTAAAAGACCACTTTTCTCCCCACAACAGAGAAAAGGGCGGGGCGCAGCCTCTCCTGTCTCCTCACTGTTTCTCCCTGAGATGGCTACAGCTGAGCGAGGGGGAAAAAAAAAACAACCCACAAATGAGTGATTTCTTTGTTGTTAAATTGTCTGCTGTCACAACGTTACGCATTTTAACAGCGCCAGCTAGTTACAGGTTCAGACAGCCCAACCACACCCACTCCAAACAAAGAGGCTGCAGCTCGCACAGGCAGAAACCATCAATCAGATAATGACAGCCCGGTTACCAAAATGCCAGAGTCCGACGGAGGATGGAAATTAGAGCGCAGCAGAAAATGGCTGTAAACCATGTTTAAAGCTGTGAAACTCCACACCTACCTCGGGAAAACGGAGAAAACCCTCCAGTGTAGATCGTTGTCAGTTTTATATTTTTTCATTAATATGTTTTTCGTTTTTAAATCAGTTGAGTTGAAAGGATCTTTTACAGTGGGTTCGCTTGTTCTAGTTTTTGTTTAAAGATGATTCGAGTGCGTGTTAGTTGATTTTTTTTTTAATAAAATGGTGTGATTTGTCAGGAGCAAGATTTAAGCAGTTCAGAATAGATAAAGACTTCGAAGGTACTCAATTACATGCACCAATGCCTCTGCAGGCTTGCTGCATTGACTAGAAGTGAAAATATTTACACTTTTTCATGTATTTATTTCTTTAAGTCCACTCCCCCCCAGTCTTATTTTTTGTTTAATTGATCGGTTTTTCCACACTTAGTTTAATTTAATATATTATATGCATGATGCTCTATAGAACTTTTAAATTTGTCTATTGGTGTGTTTTATAAAAAAAAAAAAAAAAGCACAAACACACACTGCGTGTAAACTTTATTCCACTTTCCATATGCATGACTTGTGTAAATAAAATAAGTACCTGGTGTGCAGCTCAGATTCTTTGCGTTTCGCTCTGACAAATCCAGTGCTGAGACCACGATGGAACAGAGCGCCGTTCATCACGCGGGGACGGTCGGACAGCACGAGAAATAAACTCAGAATAACTCGTGTTACCACTTTGAGCAGCCTTACCTCAAGAATTTGCTGTTTATTCACCTGTTTTTGCATTTCATCCTTTTCTTACAAAACTCCATTATGCTTCTTAAGACTACAACAATACACTATAGACAATACATATTCCATAATACTTCTTTGATTAGTTAGGTATTTCAATATATTTAAATTATACACTGTTTTCGGTACAATAATGATACTTGAACGAGCTGGCACCAGGATGTGAGCTAATGTTCCCCTGTGTTTTCATCTCCTCGAGTGTGCTGGAGCGTCATCGCTGTCTTTTTTTTTTTTCGTTAGTTTAATGAGAACATTTTATCATACATCACTTAGTTGTTGTTTTTTTTTTTTTAACTCAACATTATTAATACTTCATATACTTGAGTGTAACATGAAAATTGTGCTCCTGGTTGCAGCATTATAGTTTGGCAGCACATGCACAGTCTACACCATAGAACACTTCCATTTTCACCTGCTTTCCATTTCCACCATTCCCAGAACTCCAGATATCCACTATGAGTGTCCAAAAAGTCAACTAATGAGATCAACCGCTCTGACCCACCAAAAGGTTTGCAGCTGCAAGGGAGTGGAGATTTCATTGGGTGTGTCTTGGTTTTGGTGACGTCTCCCACGAAGGCTTGAGGCTACACGCATACTCCCACACACGTATGCACGCGGCGACTGTAACCTCATAAACAAATGTTCTTAGTCTGTATACAGCAAACAATTTGTACCTGTTGTGAAAGGACAAAAAGCTATTGCACAGTAACTGTCTTTCTAATCAGAGCATGAGACAGTTGCAAAATTAAACATGAACAATGAGCCCATTTTGTTGCCTCATCAGAATATGTAAGGCTGTAACAGTGCTTTAGGAGTAAGGGGGAGTCACATAAACAGGTACCCCTGCACTCCACAGTAAAGTCTCTTCTTCAGTGCTAAAATGAAAATTTAAAAAAAAGAAAAGAAAAAGCTGCTCTATGGTTAATAAAGTCTACATGGAACAGCAACAGGACAGAGTGGTTTTGTGCAACTAATGTTATCTTCAGTATGTTAATACCTCTAGGAGCTGAGAGGTGACTTCATGCCGTGTAGATCTGCGATGCAGTTATAATGTCCAAGTGAAAAAGACGACGGGGAGGGTCCGACAAACTTGGTGCCACCCTTCTAAACTGGGTGTGGAAAAACTAGAGACAAAGTTTCTATTGCAGTTTCAGTGAATTCACGTGGAGTCTCACTGGGAAATGAAGGCCCAGTGAAATTTCAAGAGGCTCTCCGCCGCCAGTTAGCCGGTTGAAACCCAGAGCAGCAGTGTGGTTCACGGTGTGTGAATGTGTGTAGGGGAGAGTAGCGGAGGAGGAGGAGGACGAGTTGGGGGATCTACATGCTGAAGCCATAAGCGGGCTGGGCGGGGTAGCCAGCGTTGGCGGTGGCGGCGGGAGCGGGGTACCCGTAGCCTGGGTACGCTGGCTGGGGAGCCACTGGAGAAGGAGAGGCAGTCAACATCAGCTGCTGACCTGATCACACAAAAACAAACACAGACAGCGTTACATTTTTTCCTCTTTAAAAGAACATACACATGGCTGCAGAGTTTTGTTCAATGAACAAAGTTGTTTGTTTTATACCAAAATCTATGGGGTTTTTTCCCCACTCGGGTTTTCGTAATGCGCTGCTCAATGAGCCTGTAATTCTTTTAGCAGTGTGAAGCTCAGACTACAGCAAATTATATAGCAACAGCTGCTGGTTTCAGACAATAACAGAAAACAAGTGTGTCCAGTCATTATGGGTAAACTAATCAGATAGATTATCATTGTAAAGTACAGCTCAATCCCAACGTCCACACTCAGACTTGTAAACTTTGACACACATTCACACAAAGTTCATGACAGCTTCAGGGAGCCAAATTATCAAGCACACAAAGACTTTCTGCAGACACTTGGAGCCCTTTATTTACACTTTCTGTTAGTCTTCACTGATGCAGACCTTGCATAAGGGAATTACCTCACACTTTGGCACTAAACACAGGGCTGCAGTGGATGTGAGGTCTGTGAGGGGTAGACTTTGTGACTGGGCCTATCAGAACAAATCAACTGTTCTCAAACTGTGGGGAGGACACTGCAGGTAGGGGAGGGATGACAGGGGTAAAAATATTGAGTGAAACTAAGTTTATTTCACTAAAATCAGATCCTGTGGGGGAAATGATGCATGACTGGCATAGAAAATGCATATCACTGAAAATACACATTTTATAAATAAGAATAGTACAATTGTTAGTCCAGTTATTAAATAAAAATGTATTTACTTTATTCAGGAACAACGACATTCATCCCTCAGTGAGTCGCTGTGCCTGTAAACATACCAAACACCATCGGCTGAGGCTCTGTCACTTCCTCTTCAGTTTTCCTTTGGCTTTCTGCCTCTTCCAGTTTGTCCACCTGAGGGCAACAAAGAAGAGAGGAGCGATCAGACGTCACTCACACGCGCACTGCTACACAAAGTCAGTTCATGCATCTTACTTTGAAAATGACAACATAAACTCGAACGCCTGAGTCGTAAAAATACACTAAAGCTTTTATTCCACATCAACTAAATAAATACTGACAAACACAGAACAATTAAAGAAGATTTGTCATCTTCATTTGTGAAAGACAAAACTACAGTCAACACTTCACAGTGTAGCCGAGGTAAGAAAAGATGCCATGCAGGTTGGGTGAGAATTTCTAATAAAGCTGTTAAGTGAAAAATTAGGGGTCAGTTTACCAAAAATCACATAAAATAAATAAAAACAATTTAAACCTTCTGTCACATCAGAAGATTGACGCACACTTCTGTCAAAACTACCATCACCTCAATCCAACAGATCCTGCTCAGAGCTTTAAATACTGGCATTAAACAACTCAAAATCAAAGTCTATCTGGATATAACATCCTTAATTATCATCAGTGATTCACAGCTGTCACCATTTATATTCAGCAGTAAATAATGTGCCTTAAAAACATCTTAACAAGGCCTGTGTATTATGAATTCCAAATAACAAGTGATGAACAATGACATATTTGGAAAGGCGCTAATGTTCTAAAAGCTAAGTGCTTTGGGCACCAGGAAGAAATGCAGATTAACACCAATCTGACAGAGTAGCAACAAATCCAAAATTACGTCACAGCCAGACACCAGCTGGGAGATTTTATTTTAGCGACTTGTGTAAAATTGACCCTTTAAAAGAAGAATTGCAGTAGGGTTCAAGGTCAAAGAAACGTTTTTGGGTTTGTTTGTTTTTTATAGTAGAGCAGCAGCTAACCAGCACAAAATAGATACCTTCAACTTCAACATGCACCTGATTCATGACTGTAGACGCTCCTGACAGCATTTTCCCCTTCGCTGGCCTAAAAATCAAGCTCACGGGTCAAGCTCATCCTTGCCACGCATAATTGTGAATTGTTTGCAGCACTAATCCTAATTCCAAAGTGCAAAGAAGTAATCAGGCACTGTGCTTTAACAGGAGAAGGCTGAATACTGGAGGTTTATAACATAAGCTCAGCTCAGTCAGTGTAGATTCATGTTGAGTCATAACTACAAAGATTAAAAAAACAAACAAAAACAAATCCAGTTTGGCCAAGGAAGTAGGGAACGTAGCACCAATTAAATATTCCATCCCAACCTGTTTGACCAGTAACAATGATTCACCTACAACCAATCAATCTAAACCTGAAACCAACTCAAAGGACTTCCACAGAGACACAGGAAAGGGCACTACATAACCTTTGAGGTTAGTGTTTGCAGCCCTGCACTACTTTCAACAACAACGTAGTAATACATAGTGACCTTTAGTTAGAAACATGGGGGTGCATCTAGAAAGTCTAAAGCAGCTTGTTTTCTGTGCTTGTCTTCTTTTCTGGGCTTTCATAAATGCCTCCATCAGATGTTTCAAGACCTTAAAAATGCCACTTAACACGAGATGCAGCCCCAAGGACAGAGAAAAGTTAGAATGTAAGAGGTATCTGTTAGGCCAGGACAGGTTAATCCTAGTCCTAAGGGAAAAAAAAAAAGTGCACAGGCTTTGGCTCCAGAGCTTTTTGTTATGACCACATTTAACTTATTAGTCTTAACCATCAGTCAAAGAAAGCTGGCACCAATGGGTTCATAAGTGAACACATTCTGACCTACCAAACCTCCTTTTACTGTTCCATATTTACCTGAAAGCATCAGCCAATTAAATTAAGAGGCAGAGGATACAGGTCACTCTTTTATAGCCCTTAAAATGTGCAAAGATTTTAAGACTTAACTCTATCCAGTAAATATTAGAGGCTGGGGGTTATTCCTTTTGGGTTACAACCGTGCAGCTGTTGGGCAGAAATTTCACAAAGTACTCAAGTTAAGAGAAGCTACCTCATATTACATTAAGCTGTCACATTTAGCCTGCTTTTTATGTTTCCACTGCAAATCAGTAGATAGCAGTGCCAGCATGTCTCTAGCATTTATTTCTCATGAATTTGTGTCAAATGGCTAAAACCTTGCGAAAGAAAATAAATAAATTAGGATCTCCGGGTGGAGAATTTAGAAACTGCTTAATCTGATCATGTATTGGTGCAAGTGGAACAAAAGCCTGCACACTACTATAACAGTTCACCAGGACCAGACCTAGTTAGGCCAAACTCTACAGTCCATGCTAGGTTCCTACACCAGAAACCTAAGAGATAAGTTATGACAAAAACAGACAGAACACAGAAGAGAAATTTTAAAAAAAGGGGGCCAGAGACCATCACCTTCGCTGCAAACTCATCAACCTGGAAAAGAACCCAAAGAGATGACCTCAAATGACCTCACATATCTCCAGGTAGCACTGGTAAATACACTTAAAGGAACAGTCATTATGAAATATACATGTTCTCACTCTGGCTTGTAGTGATTTTTTTATTTTTATTCATCTAGATTGTTTTGATGGACGTTGCTTTTGGAAATATAAGCTGTAGTGATATCTTTGCTTGAAGGCTTGAATGTAACATAAATAAATGACACTTGCCTTTTGGTGCTTTAAATGCTCCCCCCAAAAAATACATGCGACAAACTCAGCATTAACACCTTCCCCCAGAAGTGATGACCTAATTACACAAAATAAATCCACAAACCTGGTTGTGAGAACTTCTGAATAGGAAATTTCTTTATACCAATCTAGACTGCTGTCAAGAGGAAAGAAAATAGTTCCTTAAACCAACATAATCTAGATGGGCAAACAGCACTATAGGCCAGAGGGGGGAAAAAACATGTATATTTGATTTTGGTGTGAACTGTCCCTTTAAATATCATTACTTAAGGCCTTCTTGTCTCAGAAAATATGTTTGACCCTCAGACATAGTAGATTACAAGTAAACGAACAATGTAGGTAACCCCAGTTTAGTCCAAAGCAAAAATGCCACATATTCCTCTAAAAATCACACAATAATGAATCTATTTTAGTGGTAAAGCTGACATCAAACAAACTCTTGGTATTGATTTTCAGTACTAACCTTTGAGAGATACTCTCGCATGACCTGGATAAAGTACGGCATGGCAAAGTCCATTATATTGTGCCTCCAGGCGAGCTCTAGCACCACGTCGGGGTGCAGGAGATCATAGGAGGCAAACAGGCAGGCGGCGAAGCACTCCTTCCTGCCCTCCTCTAGGAACCACTGAAGTAATGTCTCTGCCAGCTCTGCATCCTTAGACTCTGCAGCATACAGCATGGCATCCTGGGAAGGACAAAAAGATAAAATATGTGATTTAAATGACTGACCAAGAGAAAGATAAAAGCTTTTATGTACAAGTGTGAGAAATTATCCAAAAAGAATGATTTCTGTAAAGCGATGCCATTTGAATATTAACTAAACAAACACTGCCACCTATGGGAACACCGAGGAACCTTTAAAGAATGTTCTGTATTTGTAAGAGCTTTTCTGTTCCTCGTTTATTATTTCTTTTTACCTTGTATAGTTTGTCCTTCTTGCAGAGCTCCACACTCTGTCTCCAGCGGTTGTTGCCCTTGTACAGATAAGCAGCAATACGCCTGAACTCAATCAGTTCATGTTTTTCTAACCTCTGAGCCAGCCCGATGGTGTCAAAGTTGTCATAAGCGTCAATGGAGGCTCTGAGTCCCTGTGGATGACACACAGACAGAAATGCATTGAATTTGAGATCCAGTGGTAACAGGATCCTGGACGCTGCTTCCTGTACCCATTTACACAGACACGGTGTTTGTGCTCACTCTATAACCTGCTCCATGGATTTCAACATAAAAAGACTGGTGCTGGTGAGAGAAAGCAGGCACAGTCTAAACTTGCAACCACTGATATCAACAGCTATGAGAGGAACCGTCGCAAGAAGTTCAGCAATGAGTTGCAGATCCAGCCCACAGATTCTGTCTTTATGGTTTTCTTTCCACAGCTATTACCCTGGAGATGCAGTAAATGCAACAATAAAACTGCAACAAATAGGTTACATGTTCGAGCTCTTTGTGTTTTGCATCATTTGCTGTGATCAATAAAAGTCACAGAATGGACTGACAGACCTGGTAGTCTTCCTCCTCTGTCAGCAGGTTGTTAAGAGCTTCATTGACGGACTTGTTGTTGTGATTCTGCACAGACCTCAAGTAAGGCTTGACCAGCTTCAGCTTGTTCATCTGATCAAAAAACAACCCACGTCACATCACATCAGCAACGGGTACAGTTTATTTAGAAAAACTGATTGTATTTCAAATATGCTGTATAGAGGCTGGCCACGCTGCTTGTTACCTTGCTAAAAAAGTTGACAGCTCGGCTGTGGTCCAAGCGAGGAGACAAAATGGTCAGCAGGTCATTCAGTAGGAGGGGTTTGTATTCCAGGTAGAAGGAAAGCGCTTTATAGTACAACTCCACATTGGCAACCTAAAGGAGAAAAAAATATATATACACATGATTAAGATTTATGTTGTTTACAAAAGGTAATAAATTTGTAAAAATAGCCGTGTTTACCTTAGCAATAATATCTTTGAACAGTCCTTCTTTCCATGCGTCAGTCGGATGAGTCATCATAGTGATGACAGCGTTGTCGTACTCCTCGTATTTATCGTAAAGGAAAACCAGCTCTCCCCATAAATGAGACTGCTCTGCGGCACGAAGGACCTGGTAAACACAGAAAACATTCATTACAGTCAGACTTGTTTGGCTAGTCTAATAAATCTGGTATCTCTGAAGTAAAATGTCTTCAAGCTTTGAAAGACTGACATCAAAAGGGTGATTTATGTTGTATGTGATCTTCAGTCTGTTTGTGAGGCAGATTGCACTAGATTGGACCAATCAACCGACATTATAACAATCTAAAGAAAGTCAGTCATATCAAAAATCATAATTATTTGTGACCATTTCTATAGATGTAATATTGTGCATCTTTAAGTAACATTTGAAATATCAAATTAATATTTTCATGTTTTCATCTGCAAGCTTTCAAACATTTTAAAAACTCTTGGAAGGGGGAAAAAAAAAAAAAGTCAGCAACCTTTTTTTCACCTTCTTGGCAGTAGATATTTGACTCTACTCTGAGGTTTTTAAAAAGGTTGGTGGAGAGCAAGATGGCACACAGTTGCATAAAGCAAGTAAATGAAAGTTTAATTACTGCAAGTCACCAGAAATGTGTCAGTAAACCAGCTGCAAAAGACAGAAAAGCAATTCAATTAATTTTCTCTGCACTTTCCTTTCACGGTGCTGATGAGACGCAGAGATGTTTGCTGAGTAATAAATCAAAAGGATTTCATGGCATACGAGCCTCCTCTTTGAACTGACAAAACAAAGAAGAGATCTGAAACAGACAAAAGCACAGACAGGAACAAACACTCTACCTTTGGGATGTTGACTCGGGACCAAAAGAGCTCCAGGTGCTCCCTCATCTTCTGAGGTTTGAACTTTGAGTAGAGGATGGCGAGCTCAGTGAACATGCCCATATGGGCCCGTTCCAGACCCAGCGCAGCCTCCAGAAGAGCAATGAGCTCCTCAAAGTACCCGCGGTCCTGGTAGTAGCTGATAAGGTCCTCCAGCTCATCAGCGTGGATCACAATGTGAAGGCCGCAGATTTGTGCCAGACGAAACTCCTCGCCATCCACACATGCAAAACACACCTGATGATCGGATATGAAAAAATAAACACATGACACTGGAGAATAATAAACGAGGTCCACTTTTAGAATTCATGCTACTCAGTGTTAGAGCCGAGGACTTTGCATCGCACAAAGTAAATGTTGTGCGAGTCTCACTGACATTTTGTTTTGTCCTGTTTGCCGTTTCTCGTCTCTCCGTGCTCCTCTTATGTCTTTGTTTTTACTCTCACCACATAAGCAGTCATGGCAGGTGGCTACCATCCCAGAGCTTGGTCGTACTGGAGGTCTCTTTCTGATAAAAGGAAGGCTTTTTTCCTCCCAACTGCCACCAAGTGGTTGCTCAAAGAGAATTGTTTGATATTTGGGGTTTCTATCTATAATGTCATAATAATAAAGTGCCTTGTGATGACTATTCTTGTGATTTGGCACTATATTGAGTCAGCGATGCTCAGTCTAATATTACGGCATTGTTTCTTGTCTCGTTTATCATTTTACTTTCTGAAAAAGATTCATTCCAGTACAGTTAATTTTTATCTGCTACTGTGCTACATACAACAATTTTAAAATTTCATTATTAAAAAAAAAATACAAAAGGTGAGTGTTCTGTTGGAAAAATGTCATAGTGCTCATGTCGCACACATAAAACAAAATACTACACACTGTCAATATTGCGCTATGACTTATCAAAAACATCTGTTGTGTATAAAGGTTTGTTTGGGTAAGCCCCACCTCTTAAATGAATAAATCAGACAAAGGGAAGACAGGGTATTGGCACTAGAGTGAAATTCCACAGTGGTGCACATTTGGACAAACTGTGCTGCTTTGCAGTTTGCTCCATTTTCAAGGTGCACCTCAAACAGTGCCTTAAACCAGACCCGTCATGACTTCTAACTTGGTAAGTCACACTATGCATTTTGTCCTTTGCTACGTGTGTTTTCTACATCTGTATATTGACACCTGTGAATTGCATGTTTTTTTTTGTTTGTTTCGTTTTAACAGCGTGAGCTCAAAATTTTTTTCAGTTTAAACTCAGTAAAAGGTGCTAATTATCCTAGAATATCACAATTATATCAAGTCTAATAATAGATGATAATAGCTTTATATGATGAAAAAAAGTCACAGCATTTCATTGCCAAAGGCTCGGTGAGCAGAGGCGTTCTCGTGCCAGTTACCTCCTTCCATGTCCGTGTGCTGTTGGCTTTCCTGGCGCTGTCCACAGCTGCCTGGTACTCTCCCAGGTGGACTAATGTGGATGCAAGTCGAGCAAAGTTGGACACATTGTTATACAAAAGTTTGGCTGCTTCGTACATACCCTCCTCATAACATCTATCGCCCACCTGCAGAGGGAGAGATTAAATGATAAATATGCAGTTAAGAGTAAGTTTCTGGCAAAGAACCAAAAGGACATTCTGCAGCAGCTACACAAACCTTTAACACTACAGCTGGAGCTTCTTTTTTTTTTTTTTACCTGCTGTATGTGAGCATTGTTGGGCCCGCTGACAAATTCTTCCAGCTCAGCCAGACGGTTCGTTTTAGCTAAAGCAAAGATCAGCTCCGTCTCCACGTAAGACTCTCGGGCTTTCTTTCGAGCCATCTGTAGAAACTTCACCAAGTCCTCCCAGTTATCTAGAAACAGCAGTACATTAAAGATCAACTCCCATCACAGGCTGATAAACAACATTAGCATATTTTACAGTAAATCAAAAACGCACTGTTCTTGCTGGCTGCGTTGACCACCTCCATGTACGCCGACGGGTCAACGGCTTTGATGTATGAATCAATGGCTTCCTTGACCAGGTCTCTCTGCAGCTGAGCTCGTGCTAACTGGCTCCACACTGCAGGCTCGTTACAGCGCTCAGCAAACTCATAGGCACGGTCTAAGTTTCCTATGTGCTCGATCAGCACCTAGATGAGAGGTAAAATAAGAGATAACTAACATAAGCTAAAATGATAACTAAAAGTTTTCAAGGTTCTGATTTGCAGTTCATTTTCACCATTAAGTAAAAGTCTGCTTCACTGATTAAGAGGCACTGGTGCAACCTCATCACTGGCAAATGATTTTATCGGTTTAGGTAGTAGGCTTATCCATAGGTACTTTTAATGGCCTGGATTTAGGAAAGATAAATATCAGTTCATCCATTAATCCGTTCATTTTATTAAATGTTTTTCCAACTTTGGCAGCGGAGGGCTGGGGATTATCCGAGTGACGGGGTACACCCTGACAGGTGGAACATGAATATCCCCTGCTAAAAATGTCAAAATGGAAATTTGTACTAAACTGAGAAAACTGAGGCACACACTAATGCAACATTTTACACTCACATCACATGTGATATAGAAAAATCTCTGATTATCAGCTTTAGCGTACTGTAATTTGGACCTCCAGCATCAGTGCAGTTTTAGCAGTTTTTACCTGTATGGCTGAGGTGTTGACATCAAACTTCTTGAAAATGGCAAACGCCTCTTCAAAGAGCTCATTGCTGATAGCGATGTTTGCAATATCTGGAGCATCGTAGTTGTCTAGCCTGTTAATGTATTCCATCACACGAGTGCGATCTGCCTTGATGGCCGTCAAAATAAGCAAGTTCTGCAGGTTTCTGGTAAAAAAAAACAAAAAAACAGAGGGCTGGTTGGAAAAATTGCTCTGGTAAAATCATCATGATGCAGTATGAGCTGGCAGCCTGCAGTACCTGTGTTCACTGAAGACTGAGTTATCAAGTACAATCTTCTCCAGAAGTTCAATCAGCTCATTGGGCAGGTCTGCAGTCATGAAGGCCTTTACTGTGACTGACACCTCCTCTGGGTCTTGGGTTTCTGACAAAGCTGTCTGCACCACCTGAGAGGAAGAAAATCAAAAATAAATGTAAAAAAAAAAAAAACAATAATGAAAAATACTATTCATATCTGGTCTGCCTCACTTAAGGAGCAGAGGTAGAGGAACCCTCACCTGGTCGATGAGTTGCCTTCTGAAAGGGTTGTTTTCCTCTAACACAGTCGCCCAAAGCTCCGGATCTTTCCGTCGTACCAGATATCGAGCTTCACTCTTAAATAATGAATTCTCATTGCACACCTGAGATGAACAAATATAAAGTGTTTAAAAGACATTCATTATAATGATGTAAACAATGACCACAAAGCCATACAATGTAATCTACACACTTTGATGAGCTCCAGATCACACTGCCCTCTCTCATAAGCCACACAGGCCAGGTGGGGGTCTCTCTTCTCACAGTAGCGTCCGACCACGGCGCTGTCGTAGAAAGGGTTCTCCTTCAGGAAGCGCTCAGGCGTGTTGTTGCTGTCAATGTAGATCTTGGCCAGGGCATTATGGGTAGCTGGCTCCTCACATCCTTCATGGATGCGGGACTCCAACCATGGCAACAGAAGTTTCAACCTGATGAGAAAAACTGCACGTTAATATCTGCTTCATTAGATAATTCTTAGATGAAGCTTTTAAGATTCATTTTATAGCACGGACTGGTGAAATTTACATTTCTGTTATAATGCTACACTGTAGTTTTTCCTATAATGTAATGCACAACTTGAAAACTAGATGGCAGCATTGTCCATTCAGCAAGGCATTTCATTCATGAGTTCCAAAAGCATTCATGTTTTAAGTTTTCTCACTTTCAGAATTGTTGATATGGACTGGAAACAAAGAGGACTACACACAGCTTCATTAAACGAAATGAGCTAACCTGATGAGTAACACTGAGGTATCCATGAAATATACCGACAACCTCAGATCAGAATCAACACTGAAAGCACCTTGTGAGAAGGTGCAGAAACTGACAAGCATGCACTGCTCAAAACACAAACACCTATATATTTATATAGATATATTTCACTTCTGTGGATATGCGATGATTTATCTAAATGATTCAGCTAACATTATAGACATTTAAGTCTAACAAGCTGCTTATGATTCATTACTTTTGATCGCCTCGAGCTTTATTGGAAAAGAACCAATTTTCAAGTTAGTATTTGCTCTTTTACTTCAGTGACTCGAGGGTAAAGCAGAGCATGAAATGGTCCAGGCGAACCACAAACATGCTGATCTATCATTTTAAACAGATTCCTACAGAAGTTAGGTTTAACAGCTTTCCTGTACCTGCAAGATGCTTTCGCATTAAATACCAAGAAATTTCAGAAGCAGCTACATGAGATGACAGGAAACAGTGAATCATTTTACCTTTTAGTCTTACCTGTTCCTTTTCTCTACCTCCTCCACCAGCTCATCAGTGGAAAACTGCCCTCTTACCACCATGATCAGGTTCTTAATAACATCCTCAGAACAGTCCACATCCAATAAGCCACCTATCACCACCGGTAAACGACTGGGGTTCACCTGAAAGGAAGTGGGAAGAATTCAAAATAAAGAAGCATCATACAGTTCGAATAAAGATAACCAGGTATTAACCAGATTATGGATGAAGTCTGCACAGCTGTAGACCTCACCTTCTGTACGTAGATTTCAATGTATTTCTGCAGACTGTTGCGGTAAAGGTAGAGAACCAGGTCATGGACAAAGTCAAAGCGATCGCACACAATGATAAGAGGAAGCTGGTCCGTTAGCTTAGCTTCCTAGAAACAGAAGAAACGTGAGACTTCTTAGGAATTAACTGTGAGAAGTAAATCATGAAAATAAGGTAGGGGATCTTTATACCTTCAGAAAGTTTTTAACCCTCTCCGGGTCATAACAGTTGCTCTCTCTACAGATTCTCTCCACTTCTTTAATCTGGCCGGTCTTACAGGCAGCCTGGATGTATTTAAAGTGAACGTCTGGCTCTTGGCTGAAATTTACAATCGACCCGAGGAAGTAAAACAAGCCTTGAATATAGAGATGGCAGGAGAGAAACAAAACAGCGGTTAACTTAATATAGTATAAATTAAAACCTGCAAATAATGAGGAAAAAACCACCGCACCTACCCTCATAACTCTTGAAGGATTCAAAGAGCTCCACTAATGCCTGAGTTCCCAGCTGCTCGTGATATTTAGACGCTACCTGGACACACAGCTGCAGGTTCTGCCTGATGTTAGCCGACAGCATGGCCCTTAAACACTCCAAAGAGTCTTCGACTGACAAGGAGCCAAAAAAGTTTACCAGCCACTAAATGGGGAAGAAAAAAAAAAAATGGGGAGAAAGTGAAACAATATGCTGAGCAGGGAGGAAAAAAGGAGCCATTTCAGGAAAATGCAGCTGTTCCCAAGAGAGTGGTATTCACAAGCATGATTGCGCTTCTACAACCATACCTCGGGGTTGAGCAGATGTGTGTGAACCACGGCTCGTTTGATATCATACAGGTCAGTGTAATGTTCAAGGGCTCTCTGTAGCAGCCCTGCCTTCTCACACAGCTGAGCAACATGGGCACGGTCATAGTGTGTGAACATTTGGTTCCCAAGGATTGCATCTGCTACCTAAAACAGTGAATACACACACATGAGCACACACATTGTGTTTAAAATTATTAAAGCCAAGTTTGCCTTTTGTACGCAGGAGTGTCTGAATGTTCACCTGGGGGGCGTGTATTAGGTTCATCTCAAGCAGACGTGTCTGTAAGTGTCCTTCTGCCGGGCGATTATTCTTTAAGGCATCCAACAGGAAGGAGGTGCACTGCTGGATCAGACTGCCCTCCATAAACACATCCACAATCTACCAAAGATTATGAGAGAAAAGATCAGTCAAAACAAAAATAATCAGAAAACTGTAAGGTTTTCTTCATTTCCAACCATCAGTGAACCGTGATTTGAGTTAGCATGCAAAGGCAGGAGTTGCACCCTATTAAATACCACAGGCCCAGTAGCCAGATGTTTCTGCTTTTCATGTTTAAGGACATCTGTGGAGTTCACATCTGAAAAGCGAAGGTCATCTTAACTCCGTCACTTTTCATAAAGTCTTCCACTTCTCTGTTTGAGATTAGGACAGAGCAGAGTGATGATGTGGCTTTAAAAGGGAGGAGTGGGTGACTGACTCGGTGAATTCCTGACATTGCTGCCACATCTGGAATAACGCAGATGTAGGCTCCCACACTGGGCACTTTGTGTGTTTGCGTGCATGCATAAGGGTAAACAGGCACATGCATTTCAGGACGCGTCCAGTAAGAGAGAGGTTTCATGTTTGTGTGTGCTTTACCTGGTTGATGTTGGCCAGCGGCTCCTCATCCTGGACCAGCATCTGAGCAAACTGCAGACCCTGGTCTGGATTGACACGCATCACATTCCTCAGCAGAAACACCCAGTCTGGAGTGTAGCCCACCTAAACAAGTGCAGGAGGATAAAAATGCAATTGTACTTGTTATTCTCAAAATTATTTTGCATCTTCAAGCATGAATCCAATAATATAAACATGTATTTCATGCATTGTTCTGAAACACAATAAGTTTCCTGATTACCTTTTTAGCATACAAGACTATCTTCTGGAATTGGCCAGTCTCCGCAAAGCACTGGATGACCTTGTTGGGGACGTTAGCTCTGAGGTACACACTAAGAGCGAGAGTGGGGTCGGAGGCCTTCACCAGGTCTCCCAGCTCCTCTGAGCACTCCAGCTACAACACAAGAGGTGAAAGGTTTAAGGTACTTCACTTACATTGTCAAAATATCTACAAATCAGGCCAAGGCCCGTTGCTGTAATCCTCTAGTCCTACCTTGTCCTCCTTCAGCCATTTCTCTAGTAGTTGCTTGCGGCCCTGTTGCAGGACGGGCCTGCACAGCTCTAGAGACTCAAACTTGTTGAGCTGGCCCTGGTCCAAAAGAATACCAAAATACTGCAGGAGTGGAGAGGCCTGACCCGGCTGGGCCGGGACACTCTGAAACTTACGAATGGTTTCTGCTGTTCGCAGGATACCCTGAGGGGAGGAAAGACATCAAAGAAAGAAGGGGAAAAAAAAGAAACTGATTCCATGACATTTTTTTGAAGCAGAATTTAATAATCATAGTTGAGTTTTCACACGATACACTGCATTCTTTTTGCGTTTCATTTTTCAGCACTGAATCACAGTGCGTGTCACAGGCATAGTTTTAAAATCATCAACAGAAAAGGCAAGACCTCTAGTCCAGTTTTCACCCACACCTGGTGCACATTAGCACAGGCAAAAATGACAAAGCAGCAGCAGCAGAGACAGGCGTACCTTGGGTGCTGATGCCGCAACCTTCGCAGCCTCTGAATAACTTCCCTGGGCAAACAGAGTGTTGAACTTCCTGGCAAAAAGCTCCTCCGCCCCAGCAAGGTTTGACCTGACAGCCATCCTCAGGGCGAGATCGGGGTTCTGCAGCACGTTGGTGGCATAATTTACAATGTTCTCCTCTTCAACACATACTGACAAAACCTATAAAGAAATGAACAGGTAATCATTAAGTATAGGGCAGTAAAAGCAGCTAATGAAAGGAAACATGTCCAGTTAACAGTCCAATTTGTTG
The DNA here is from genome assembly GCA_034780415.1 of Cichlasoma orientale. Lineage (NCBI taxonomy): Eukaryota > Metazoa > Chordata > Actinopteri > Cichliformes > Cichlidae > Cichlasoma > Cichlasoma orientale. The sequence goes on along the minus strand of JAVDPK010020858.1, from coordinate 22,596 downwards.
AGAATGCCTGCCAAGCACAGCTGGACAAAATAATAAATGATCCATTTTAAAACAACTTTCCTTTAAATTTGTTCTGCACGTATTTACTGCCCGTTTGCTTCTCACCTGTCCCTTCTTATTGACACCAATGATTCCTGAGGTGGCTTCATGAGGAGCAGTGACAAAGATGGTCTCAGCACTGATTCGGTTCATGTAGATACACACTCCAGACTCCAGGTCATACAGGTGAATGTAACCATACTTTGTGATCAAGTATATTACACCATGCTTACTACCAATCTGAGGAGGAAAGATTGAGAGAGAGAAGCATTCAGGAGTGACCCATAATTTGGTGAGTAGAATAGAGCAAAAGAATTCCTTCTTTACCTGCATAGCAACAGGAAAGTCTGTCTGGGCCTCTGGTGGGAAGAACACATCCACAGCTTTTTTAGCAAATGGCTGGTTTCCTGCAGCTGGCTGACCAACTTCAATGATGTGTAACTGGTACAAGAAAGCGAGGAAATGCCACAAGAAAGCAAATGAGACCAAAAAGAACGGTGGCTAAAAACACAGAGCATCATGGGTACATTTTAATGGCCTTCACCTTTCCCCCAGCCTGTGAGCGCACAGCAAAACAGAAGAGAGTGGAAGGTTTGGCATTTCCCTCCACTTTGAACTCCCCGAAGGCAGCAGCATGGCCCTCGATGGGCTGGGACACTTTCCTGTCAACAGAGTACAGCTGCATTGCTCCGACCACACGGTTTTGCTGCACAACAAAGAGATGAAAACAACGGTGGAAAAATCAAATCATTGAGGATGAAAAAAGGTTTAAATGTTAGACGCAGTGCGTTTGTGTGCAAACAAATGGCAGATGTTATTTTATAGATGGTTCAGAAGTTTAGGTCTGTGCAAATGACAGTTGGTTAAATATGGGTTAAGGAAAGTTTTTTTTAATTTTATTAATTTAAATGTCCTAATTTTAGAAAATACACTTATTTGCTTGTTTGATTTAGACAAGTGCTACACTCATAAACAAGTTGGCTTTTAAATATATATGTATGTGTTCACACTCAGATAAAGTGAAAGGTTTTTCAAATCTTTATGCTACCCTGAGCTCACAGTCTTCTAAATCCAGATTCATATATTAAAAACAGACACAAGAGCAGGGTATTGATCTTCTTATTGAATTCTCAGCAAGTCAGCAAAAACAAAAAACATCTATCCATCCATTTTCTATTGCTTATCTGGGGTCAGGTTGCAAATGGCAGCAGTCTAAGCAGAGAAGCCCAGACCTCCCTCTCCTCCATCTCATTCAGGCCAGCTGAGAGCCGTAAGCGTTCCAGCGTGACCTCCTCCTGGTATATTGCTGTAATAGCAATATCCAAAACACCTGCTCCAGGAGACATCCAGGAGGGAACCTAGTCAAATACCAGAACCACCTCAGCTGTCTTCTTTCAAAGTGGAGTAGTACTGACTCTAATCTGAGCCCCTCCCGAATGACCAAACTCCTCACCCTCTCTCTGAAGCTGAGCCCAGCCACCCTCTGGAGAAAACTTATTTCCACCACTTGTATCTGCAATCTCATTCTTTAATCACTACCCAAAGCTCGTGACCATAGGTGAGAGTATTGACGTACATCAACCGGTAAATCAACAGTTTTACTTTTCCGCTCAGCTCTCTTCACCACACTGGACTGGTACAGTGTCCACATCACTGCAGATGCAGCACCAATCTGTCAATCTCCTGCTCCCTTTACCCGCTCACTCATGAACAAAACCCTGAGATGCTTGAACTCCTCCACTTGAGGCAGCAATTCATCCCTCACCCGGAGTGGACACTCCACCCTTTTCCAGCTGAGGTCCACAGCCTCGGACTCAGAGGTGCCAATTCTCATTCCTGCCGCTTTACACTCTGCTGTGAACTGCTCCGGTGAGAGCTGGAGGCGACCACCTGAAGAAGCCAACAGGACCACATCATCCACAAAAAGCAGAAATGAGGTCCCGAGACCACCAAAGTGGAAGCCTTCTGCTCTTTAGCTACACCTAGAAATTCTGTCGGTGACAAAGGGCAGCCCTGACGGAGTCCAACACCCACCAGGAACGAGCCGACTTACTGCCAAAAAACTGTCAGACTCTTTGTGTAAGAGAACGATAAAATTCTCAGAAGTTGGATACAACAGAAATTTTCAGGAAACTTCATTGTTAGAATTTCTTGTCATTGTAAGTGGAGTAAGCAGAAAGTGTCACAGCGTTCATGAACACTAAATTGTGTTTTTATGGCATTATGCACCCTCACTGACACAACATAACATCTTGATTTCTTTACCCTCCTCTTCAGTCAGCAAGAGATAAATCAGGGAAGTGATGAGTTTCCAACTTTACTGATAACTGTACCCAAAAAAATAGCTAAATCGTTATCACACAATAGCTAAAGGTTTCAAAATTGTATTTCAGTAAATACAATTCCACTTTTGCTCTCCACACCGAGTGTTTATCTGCGTGCAACCAAACCTTGTTCAGACATAATTATTCAGTAGAAATCAGAGTACAAACAGAAAGCTTCAGGCACCAAAAATCTTGATTCTGCATATTCGTGTGAAGACAATGGTTATTAAGGACTGGCAACCCATAAAATTATTCCAGACACCAAAACAGTTTTAAACCTTTGTGAGTGTAAAACTTCAAGCCCAGTGAAGAGAACAAAGTTTAACCTCACATAAAGTATTCTTTGTGTCGTCTTTTGTCCAATAAGGCTATAAACAAGGATCAGAGAGATAAATATTCCTTTCAAAGGCATGTTTATATCATCTGTGTTTTCATACCTGTGCAGAAATCCCTATCAGCAGCAACCACTTCTGTTGTTCGTCAGTCCTGTAATTAATGATCTGACATCCGGCCAGACTGGCGTGCCGATCGAATACTTTGGTTGGTTGGGAATCCCCCTCCATGCTCCAGTGATAGACTGCAGTATCTGTCACCAAGGCCACGGTATTTACAGATATCCACTTCCAGAACATGACCTCCTCTGACATGGTGTGAGCCTTCATCTTACTCTTCATCTCAATGTTGAAGATCTGCAGCGTCTTGGCAGCTGAGGTGTCGGTAAAGAAAGAAAAGGGGAGAAGTGAGACAAAACAGGCAAGAAAGAAGTCAACAGCAATTTAAATAGCTGTTCTGAATAAGACACAGACCCCCAGATGAACATGTCTGACCGACACTAGCTAGAAAATAAATAGAGCTGCTTCTAATTGAAACTATTTATTTAGAGAGGAAAACTTTTAATAGCATGTTCTTTTGATTATTTTGAGTAGCGAAGACCTAGTTTCTGCCAAGAGTTGATGATTTTTTTAACTACTGTTCCATGCTGTGAGCACCACTGTAATGGGGAACCAAGGGAGATTTCTGACACAAATATTCAAAACCTCGGAAAGTAAGATTATATTTGAACAGCTTGCCATTGTTCATAGGCCAAGGAAGCACTCCTCTTTACTGAGTGACCTGACCTATGGCTACAGAAAGCAGACAGCAGCTTTTAAAAATGTCCCAACTGACTAAGCACAGACACAACCTTCATTTACCCATAAACTTAATGAAAAACAAACAAGTGATGTAATGCATGACTCGGGTAAATACTTGAGCTGCTGTACAAACTTGCACACTACCATCAGCACACACAGCCTTTATGACACATAAATGGCATCCCTCATGTGGGGCGAAGAAAGATCTGAACGTCGATTGCGGCTGCCGGCACACGCTCACACAGGCGTGCAAAGGCGCACGCACACACACAGTGCCCCAGCTCTTCTCACTGTGTAACATCTGATGATGCATACCACACATACACTACCAGCGTACAAGTCATGCTAACACATGTGTAATTCTCATAAAAGTAGGATGTATGTCAGAAGATTAGGTCAGGGTATGAGTGTGATATTGAGGTGACTTTCTTGTAGCGGTCTGTCTTTTGATTTATTAGTGGTCAAAATAGATGTGCATACTTTAAAGGAATGCAGGGGAAGCTTTTATGAGAGAGACATGGCCAGTGTATCATCACAACAGTGTGGCAGACAGGTAAGACAGACATAAAGCAACTCACCATCTGAGAAATGACAGAAAGCAAAGGAGAAAAAGCAAAGTGTCAATCAGGTAAGAATGAGAAGACAAAGATAGACCATAAGGAAAGGGGCAAACAGGGAGGTACTGTCCTCAGAGGGAGTAGAGAGGGGGGTGGATGGAGAGAGAGAGAGAGAAGCATTATAAGCAAATCATCCTGATCAGCACTTGGTTTTGTGCTCCAAGGGTTAGATTCAGTGACAGGCAATCAATTTTCACAACCAATTTACTACACTCGGGTAATAGAAGTGAATGCACTCGGCATATTTACGGCATTGACAGGCATTAATCTTTGCATAGCTGTGGCATTCCCACAGCATTTCGAGTGAATGGCTAAATCTGTTAAAACCAGAAACAAATAAACAGTTCCAAGGCCGTGCAGGCTTCATTCTGGGACTTTAAACAATAATAAAAACCTCAGCGCTTGATATAGAGCCACCAATAATAAAAGTCAACTGTTTTTTCTCACAACAATACAGTATTTCTCATCTCTCAGCCAGCGCTGCCTGAATTTGTTGCGTCGTCGCTATATGTGCCACCATCATACCTTTGAGGGCGATGACTTTGCTGGTGGGGTTCATGATGGCACTGTCGGCAGAGATTGGCCTCCTGATTGGATTGGTGGGGTCGGACATGTCCACAATCACCACCTGGTTCTGCTCACCCACCTTCTCACGGATGCAGATGAACTTATCCGACTCCATTGTCAGATAGCTGAAGCCAATGTTGGCTGGGTTCACACCCAGGTTCTGCAACTAAAGCACATTTTAAGAAACATTAAGAACATTTAGCCCAATTACATGTATGTGACCCTATTTTACATTACAGTAGCATAGTATAGTATAATGGTCAGTAAAAGTGCACTATAACATAGCTGGAGGCAGATATAAGTACATTTTTAAGAGGTGGCTACACAGTTTAAGAAAAACAGAACACCACATTCTGCAATTACATTTAAACTACAAGTCAAACTGCAAAAATGTTGCATAAAATGTAAAAAAATAAAAAAAACTGAATGCAATGATTTGCAAATCTCATAAAGGTCATATTTTATATACAATAAAACATGGAAAACATATCCAATGTTTAAACCAAGCCATTTCATGAAAAAAAAAAAAAAACGTTAGCTCATATTGAATTTGATAACAGATCTCAACAAAAGAGTAACAAAAGGCTGGAAAAGTGGTGCTAAAAAGAAACGGCTGGGAGAACATTTTGAAACTAATCAGGTTCAGACAGCAGGTCATAACATGACTGAATATATAAAAGAGCATCTTAGAGAGACAGAGTTTCGCAGAATTGAAGATAAAACTACAGCTACAAATTGTGGAACAACTCCAGAATAATGTTCCTCAATGTAAAATTGTGAAGAGTGAATATCTCATTATATAAAGTGCACAATATCAATCAAAATACAAAAAATATCTGGAGAAATCTCTGTACACAAGGGACACGGCCAAAGGTTATTATTCGATGCCAGTGATCTTTGGGGCCCTCAGGTGTCACCTCATTAAAAAATAGACATTACTCTCTCATGACAGTGACTGCATGGGGTCAGGAACACTTCCAGAAATCACTGTCTGAACACAGTTCACCATGTTGTGCCAAGCTCTATCACGCAAAGAAGCAGCCATATATATGAACATGATTCAGAAATGCTGCCAACTTCTCTGGGCCAAAGCTCATTTAAAATGAAATGATCAAAATAGAAAACTGTTCTGTGATAAGGCGAATCGAAATTTGGCAAACGTGAGTGCTGCGTCCTCCAGACTAAAGAAAAGAAGGACAGTCCGATTTTTGTTAACAGCACCCAGTTCAAAAGCCTGAATCTCTGATGGTATGGGGGGGGGGTGCATTTGTGCCGATGGAATTGGCAGTTTGCACATCTGGAAAGGCACCACAAATGCTGAAAGGTATATACAGGTTTTAAAGCAACGTATGCTCCCATCCCGATGAGGTCTTTTTCAGATAAAGTCTTGAATATTTCAGCAAGACAACATTAACTAAATACTGCATCTATTACAACAGCAAAGCTGCATAGTTGAAGTCTGGGTGCTAAACTGGTCTGCCTGCAGTCCCGACCTTTCACCTGTAGAAAACATTTGGCACATGATGTAATGACAAATATGCCAAAAAAAACAAAACAAACAAAAAAAACAAATAAAACACAGGCCTGTTGAGCACCTAGAATCCTACATCAGTCAAGAAATGGGACATTTGTCTTCCAGAAGTCCAGCAATTACTCTCCTCGTTTCCCAGATGTTGATAGACTGTTGTTAACAGAAGCAGGGACACTGTGCAGGGGTAAGCACGGAGATGCGTTCCTGACATCAAATTCATAACAGATAATATTTTTTCTTTTCTCAGTCTAAACATCTGATACATTTTCTATGTTCTGTTGAGAATAAAATATGGATTTTTTTTGAGAACCGCAAATCATTGCATTCAACACAGTAAACTTCAGCTGCAAGCATGGCATTCCGCCTTTAATACTATGCTTCCAGAAAAATAAATTATGTATATTTATGGCAGCATATATGGCAGCAGTTGACATTTGCTATTTTGGGGGGGGGGGGGTGCTGGATCAAAACAGGGATTTGATTAAAATAGCAGCAGGTCTGCTCAAGTTTTCCAGGGATACTCTTAAAGGTCGTTTTCCCATACAGGAGGTCTGGTCGGTGGTACACGGAGCCAGGGGCACACAGCAGACAACTGGATGTTAACTAAACGGAGCGCTATTTTACACAAGCTGCTAATAATTTCCTGAAGGCATTTGGGAGCTAATTTTAATGACTGTTTTTTTGTTTGTTTTTTTTAAATAGCAGTGCTGTGACTGTACCCATCAGCACATCTCAGCTGTAGCTAAAAAGTACATATACTTCATTTCAATAATACCTGCTTGAACCTTGACAATGCATTTAATTATCCAATTTTAAGCAGCTGGCTGTGAATAAGTTTAATTACCATAAAAAAAAACAACCCAGAGATTCACCGAAACCACAAATAAATTAGAATATTTTAATAAAAGCACTACCAGTGAATTCAATTCATTATTCAGCGCATTTACTTTCCTAATGAGAAGTCAGATAACACGGCACATAAATTTGTGCAGTGTCAAAACTAACAAACATGAAAAACTCCAGTCAGATTGAACAGAGGAATTACTGTGCGCATTGTGAAACTAACTGAGCTGAGAGGACAGACAGAAACATGCACTCTCCCTCTGATGACTGAACTGACTGCATTATGCAGTCTGAGGCAAGCGGAAAGGAATCCTTACGCTCATCACAAAGACTGTACTATCTCGCAGTATCTCGCAGGAAACAAATCATGACCGCTGAGCCATTTAAATCATGTCATCTACAAAACAGGAAGGATGTAGCAGTCTGCAGCCTGTGGAGGACAGAGAGGGTTTCAATAAGAGAAGCTGCTTTCAGAAAATAAAAATGTGGTTTAATTAACGATATACAGGACAAAGTATTTTTAGAGTTTCGTTTATACCAGATTGTAAAATTAGGTTTTTTTCATTTTTTGGTTTAAGACCTACACAAAGCACCCTTGATGTTTAAAGTGATATGATTTTTTGGCCAGTTACACAATTGTTGTAGTTTTGCCTCTGCACACCAACCACCAATTTAAATCAAACAATCAAGATGTGAAGTGCAGTTTTTCCGCTTTAGCTCAAAGGGTTTTACCAAAAATTTGACATTCACCGTTTAAGAATTGCAGATATTTTTATACGTAGTTCCCCGTGGAATCTTTTTAATGTTCGGATGAAAATCCTTTACACCCAATGACTGCCTTAAATCTAGTACCAGTTGACATCACCAAATGCTGTTTCCTCCTTTGAGATGCCTTTACTGCAGCCACCTTCAGTTGCTGCTTGTTTGTGGGTCTTTCTGCCTTCAGTTTTGTATTTAATAACTGAAAAGCATGCTCTGTTGGGTTGAGATCAGGCGACTGACTTGGCCATTGAAGAATATCCCATCTCTTTGCCTTGAGAAGCTCTTGGGTAACCTTTGCAGTGCGCTTTGGGTCATTATACGTTTGCACCGTCCCATCTGTTTTGTTGCATTTGACTGAATCTGATCTGAGAGCCCTGTACACTTCAGAATTCATCCTGCTGCTATCAGCAGTCACATCATCAGTAAATACTAGTGACCCAGTTCCACTTGCAGCCATGCATGCCCATACCATAACATTGTGCCTCCACCGTGTTTCACAAATAATGAGGTATGCTTTGGATCATAAGCTATTTTGCACCTCCTCCATACTTTTCTCATCCCATAAATATGATCTTGGTTTCATGTGTCCAAAGCCTATCCTGGCCTTCCTGTTCTTGAGTGTAACCATCTCTTGATTGTAAACCTTAACAATGACATGCCTACCTCCTTGAGCATGTTCTTGACTTGGTTAGATGCTGTGAAACGCTTTTCTTAGCCAAAGAAATAATTGAGTGATCATATGTTTTAGTTTTCTTCTCTAGTGTTGCTGAGCTGGTCAGTGTATTCATTTAAAAAAGAAAAAAAAAAGTACCAGACTGTTGATTTGGCCGCTTTAAGTTTTTGCTGTTACTCTGATCAGTTTATTTTGGGTTTTCAGCCTAATGATGGCCTCCTTCACTTCTATCATCATCTCTTTGAACCTCATACTGAGCGCTCCCGTGAAAAGTTAAAAAATGGCTGTAATTCTTAAACAGTTAATGAAATGCTTTTGTTAAACCCTCTGAATTACCGGTGAAAGTCTGCTCTTCAATCACATCTTGATTGTTGGCTAATGATTGGTTTAAAGGTAAAGGAAGGGAGTTAAACCAGCTTGTTTCAGACAGTGGATGACCTTTGGGGTTCCACCAGGGTCCATTATAAGATAATTAACGACTACTGTGAACTCTGAATCATGCAAAGCTTCTCTAGTAAACTCCAAGAATAAAAATATGGAGCTGTAAGTGAATGTAACAATTCCCCTTTAACAACATTGCAGTATACTTCAGTTAAAAGTTGATTCTGTAATGTTACAATACAAGCAATTCTACAAGTTAAAAACATTATTATTTATGTTTTCATGTCTGTTAACAGTGGAACAACCTATTTAAAGCAAAAAAATGTGGCAGGCATTTTTGAATTTTTATTGCCCTAAAGATTAAATAATAAAGGGTGAAAATAAGACCTTATTGTAGCTTGCACCATTTTCATTGTTTAAGGCATCTTGTAAAGGCCACAGAGAAGCCCTGAGGCAGGATTGGGGCCATATGCTGCATCTCTTCAAGACTGCCAAAACTATCTCTGGAAGCAGAGGGGAGGAAGTTACAATAAAGATAATGGAGGAGAAGATAAGGCTAGGAGTGAAAGGAGGCACTCATGACACTGACTAACATCCTGCTAGAAACGAAGGGAGGGTGGGTGTTAGGAGAGAACCAATGCACATACGAGAACCCAGAGTGATGTATGTACCTCTTACGAGAAATGAAGAAAAATGGCTGATTGCTAGGAAGCTAGTTCAGCGTACTTCCAGTAACACAGGCCTCTGGCATTTTATAGTACAATTCAGGGTGGAGTAAGAACACCCCCCCCCCAGCTGATTCTTAGTTGAATATGCCAAAATAAAATCCAACTTCAGCTACAACCCACTGTCTCCACTCACCCATAAACTACTAACCAGTGATACACCACAGACGCCTGTAAGCAGTCTTCCCTACACAGCTGTGATAATAAACACAAAGCATTAAGACGTTAATACCGCAGTAACAAAAGGCAGGAGAACTTCACTGATGATACAGCATTGACGGTATTTGATGAGTCATAGACTGGGTTGACATGTTGCTGAGGCACTGACACGTTGCATTAGCAGCTGATGGGTTTGGGCTCATGAAGAGATTGCACAAGCAAATTAAAGCCGAAGAATGCAGCCAAAAAAAAAAGGGGGGGGGGGTAGCTCACTACCTCTTGCTTTACCTAGCAAGAAGTACGCAGCTTTTATTTTAGGAAATCATAGTTTGTGTTTTGTCCTTGTCTCTGTCTAACTCTCTCTCTCTCATATCCCCTAACCAGTTGCAGCAGATGGCTGCCCTTCACTGAGCCTGGTTCTGTCAGAGGTTTCTTCCTGTTAACAGGGAGTTCTTCCTTCCCACTGTCGCCAAGTGCTTGCTAATGGTCAGATTGTTGGGGTTCTCTCTCAGTTTGGTAGTTTTCAATCAATTTGCAGTATATAATGCCGTGAGATCACTGTTGTTATGAAGTATATAGTTAAGGTGATCATGAACACCTTAAAGCTGCTCTAACTGCAGTTTTATATTAGCAATGAATTCTATTAATAATCCAACATGCAAGGAGTCCTGTTTTGTGAAGATATTTATCACCTGATTCTAGGGTAGGTTGTAGAATAATCTGCACTTGTAGTTATTCCAAATTTCACAGTTCACGACCCCTTTAAAATTACAGAAAGACACAATGTGAGTGTTGTATGTGTGGATGACTGCTCTTTCAATGCATTCATGATTGAATTCCGGTGACTGAACACAGGCATTCAGCCTTGTCCCTGCCAGCCACTGCTGCGGTCACAGATGTGTTCTGTTAGACCTGCTTAAACTGTTCTGTCATCCTGCTTCCTATCCTGATGTAATTTGCCAGGCTTAAACAGGGCCTGCCTACCTCACTAGTCTATCAAACACATCCGGTGGTTTGACGTGGTGGCGTCATTTCATCAGTACAAATACAGCAGGTTCAGCTCGCCCAGCTCAGCTCTACAGGACAATTTTCAGGCACCTCGAGCTGCAGGAAATCTTTTCACTTACACAAGCTGCTACAGTACGTAGGCTGCTGCACTGACAGCCAGCAGCAGAGCCACATAAGCTGTAAATGACTCTCAATTTGGCACCTTCATAATTCACCAGACCATTCCCAGTCCCTCATCTTGCCTCCATCATAATCCACAGAACCTAACTCTGAACCACCAATTAGTGCACTGATTTAATGACTGATTCTGACATGCTTGTGCAGAATGTGGTTCATGAATCATAAAGCAAACTAAAGAGAATTTACCACACAGCTTAGAGACAGCGTGAGGTAGGCAGTCAATCTATAGCTGGTATGAAATAAGAAATCCCAACTCTTAGGGCTTCATCCTACATGTCTGCGCTAAATAGAGTAATGTTAAGAGCGATTTTTTAAAAAATGCTTATTTAGCTGTTTCAAGTGGAATGACCAAGATATTTTGGCATTTGCTGTACTCTGTACCCCGGCCCAGACTGCAGACACTGAGCTGTAAATACCAGGCCAACAAAAAAAAAAAAAAAAAAAAAAAGCTAAACAACTTGAGGCCCAAAGTCCTGGGTTTGCAAATTCCAAGCATTTTTCACTCTGCTGGAGCCACCTAGGCTCACAGGGAGATACGACTGTAGCAGAGCCGGGATTTCACAGCAGAGGTGAAACATAAAGCTGTGTGCTGCTTATCACCAACTCAAGGCCTGATTTTCTAAAGGGATGCATAAAGGGAAAGGTCTGCGCCATTGTGAGCAATCTGAACTAATAACCAGACATTGCCAGGTACTGCACTGTGCTCCATCAGTGAGCAGCAGTGTACCACTGCTGTCAGTGAGGAGAAGAGCCTGCTAGGCTGCAGGCTCTTTTGGCCAGCAGTTTTTTGGTGGATAAAGGATCTTTGGCTGAGAAAGTGGGGCTACTGGCCAGAGGAAGGGAGCAGAGGGAGAGAGAAGGGGGGTTGGGACTCTGAGCTTTTATTTTTTTTCTAGTGAAAGGCCATTTCACTGCCTGCTGTTACCATAACAACAGGCTACAGACCAAGGGAGGTGGAGGGGTGCGTCACAAAGTTTCTCTTCTGGCTGCAAGACACCAAGCACTGGGGCTGCTACGGGACAGCGATTAAAAGTTCGTACCAGTGGGGGTAAAAAAAAAAAAAGGGGGGGGGGGTCCCCCGCAGACGACTAAATCACTAGCTGCTTGTTTTCCTTTCTTGTCATTGACTGTAAAGGGGTATTTGTGTGTTTTTTTCCCCACCAAGATATTGCCAGGCAAAGCTTGTTCCTCTGATATACTGATGCAGATTGCTTTGAAGCTCTACAGATGCTCCTTGACATGGAAAAAGCCCTACCAGCTTGAGCTTGGAGACACATTAAATCAATATAATATTTATGCTGCAATATGGAACTGGATTTCATGTAGGGTTTTGGTCATGGAAAGATATCGATCAAATAATGAGTTTCTGCTCTTACAGGCTCTTACAACTAAGCGAGGCAGTTTTCTGAACTTGTTTAACTAGTGACTGAGTTCATAAATAAATGGTTTTACCTCCTCCTATACACCCACACTCAAAGAACAAAGTCTAAGGACACCACACAGTTTCAGGTTATCATCATCAATACATTATGGGTGATTTTGTCAGTTGCGCCCAACTGTGAGCAAAAAAAACTGGACACATTCGGTAGGATTTTTGCTCTTGGAAGTGGGAGTATTTGGCTGCAGGACATGACAACAACATGGTAGCAACAAAGATTGAGAACAAGTGCCATTCAGCTCTCAGATACAACGTAGCCACGAACAGCTGAGCTCAGTTGTCACAAAGTGTCAAAACACCGCAGTGAAAATGACAGCGGCGTTTATAACTTACACGGAAAAAACTGCGGCGTATCCCCTTCACACACATACGCGCACACACACACAAGCACGCGCACACACACCGGTCCGCATTGGGGCTGTGTACAATCTGACTGTTCAATTTTTACAAGTCATCATCTGCCCGGCAGGAGAGAACTAGGCCTGTAGCTATATTGAGCACCACCCCGCAGCCCTTTTTGAGATTCCATTTAAATGCGACATGTGCTGTGCGTGTGCGGACCCACAAGGGCGAGGAGTAGGGGTAAAAGAAAGGAGCTGAAATTAAATTTAGGGCTTTTCTATGTCCGCTTACCTGCAGATGCTCCTGAAATCGTATCGGCAGTATCTGAGCCATTTCTGGAGGGTTTCTCTGCCTGAAGAGCCCGTGAGGAAGGAAAGGGGAAGGGGACAACAAGAGGATAGAGGTGGTGTTCTTCTTTACGTGTCCTAAATGCCTCAAAAGTCAAACTGATGGGCAGTAGTAGGTAGTCTGGGTGGCTTGCGTTGGTATCACACGAATCCAGTGACTGCTCCCATTCAGTAGCCCCCCTTACGCCAGTCCTGAATCAAAAACTCCGCACCTCCGCTAAGAAAACTAGTCCGCTTTACTAGTGAGCCAAACCATCCTCTCCCTGAGCCTTGTAAGGATATGGGCAGTCTTAAAAACCCGTGCTCACTTATTGTAACGGATGACTTCACATTTTCAGATTTCAGCCCCTGCCCTGATTTTTTTTCTTATTGTTTTCTCAGAGCTATCAATGAATTCAGCTGGACGTGCAGTTTGTACCCCTCCGCCGCAGCCCCTTCCCCTTTCCTTTCCACCAACTTCGAAATCAGGGCTCGTGACACGCGCCCCACCTTTGCATAATTACCACATAATCAAACACATGCACTCATCTTTCCTCAGAAAACATGTTTCTGTATGGATGACGCATATACGTCAATACTGCCGATGTTTCAAAGCGTTTTTTTCCAAGAAGCTGAAACGGCATCTTTTCACTTCAGTCAGTGCCCCTCAGGTTTCATCACCATTGTGTATCGTGTTCAGCAAGTTGTACACAACTGAAAATTATATTATGTTATGCTCAACAAGCTTTCTAGCCTAATCATCAGTGAAAATTAGTCCGTGCAGGGGATGGTGGTGGAAAATTTTGTGTCTGAAATATTTAAAAGTCAAAACATTTCGTCAATAAGCTGTCGGTCTGTGGGTTTATTTTGACACAAATTTCCTTTTAAAATCATTTACATTTCAGAGCACGTAATGTGTGCGGCGCAGACCTCATTTCTGTTCCAGAAGATTGGTCTTGCTCAATGCAGTACTGAGTTCGTATGTTCTCTCCTTGTCTAAGAGGGTTCTCTCCGGGTACTCCGGAGTGGGGTTTGGTTAATTGGTGATTGAAAATTACTCATAGGTGTGATTGGTTTTCTGAAACAGGTGACCTTTCCAGGGTGTACTCCGCCTCTCACGCTATGGTAGCTGCTATAGGCTCCAGCCCCACCACGACCCAGAATTGGATTGATGAAAAATGTTTTTTGGGGGGAGGGAGGGGATGAATACAAGTTATTGTTAGGTACTTCTCCTTGACTGAAATTACTGTGCCATGGGCTCAGGATCAGTTTTCATGCCAGCAGTCATCCTGTAGCAGTAAAGATGAAAATTACACTCCCTCGCTCCAGGAATTTATTTAGTAGGCCTATACTGCTTGACTCCGCTTATTTATGCAAATATTGCTGGTTGCAGTCCTACAAATCTCTGTGTTTCCAGCCAGTGCTGCAAGCTACTGTGTAACACTATTGAACAACTTAAAACATTTAAATTTCATTAACAAACAAAAGAAAGTCGTTGGGTGTGGTAAACTAAATGGGTGCCATATCTAACTTCCACACTCATAGGCTCATTACATGCACAGGTTGGCACTTTGACCTGTATTACATATAATGCATGCAATACAGGTAATTTCAGTGAATCATCTGTAATGTAGATGGACGCATCATTGATAAATCACACATTATTTGTACTTCTTCTTTCATTCACACGCATGTATTGCTTCTACTCCTCTTCTCTCCAAAGCATACCTCCACCTCTCCAGGCTCTCTTCCACCTGCTCCTTACTCTCACTGCAGATCACAATGTCGTCTGCAAACGTCATAGTCCATGAAGACACCTGCCTGACCTCATCTGTCAACCTGTCCATCACCATTCTTGCAAACAAGAAGGGGCTCAGAGCCAACCCCTGATGTAATCCCACCCCCACCTTCAACCCATCTGTCACTCCCCACACACTGCCACTCCCCACTGTCTTACTGTCCTCATACATGTCCACCCTAACATACTGCACTAATTCAATTCAATTCAATTCACTTTTATTTATATAGTGTAAATTCACAACAGTGCTCAGTCTCAATGTGCTTTATATTGTATGATAAAGACAAAGATAAAGAGAGCAGAGCGGAACAGGACAAAAGACACACTGTGGGAGAGAGAGTCAGAGTTTAGAAGAGTGAAGAAATGCTCAGTGCATCATGGGAACCCCCAGCAGCCTAAGCCCTTTGGAGCATAACTAAGGGATGATTTAAGGTCACCTGATCCAGCCCTAACTATAAGCTTTATCAAAAAGGAAAGTTTTAAGTAGAGAGAGTGTCTGTTTCCTGAATCCAAACTGGGAGCTGGCATGGGAGACTCCTGATTTCCTTATCCCCTTTTGTCACGATACAGGAATTTTGGTGAGGAAAAAAAATCATCTTCTGCCTACACAATCTTTTTAGATATATGTCAGAAAATAAATATTACAGTACAAGATACAACTATAGAAAGCGATGCAAACAATTGTGTACGCGATGACCGAAGGGGTCATAAAGTGCCACATTAATTATTCTACCAGGTGGTATTTCAGGTTTGAGTTTATTGTTTGGTTTAACCCCCACTGGAAACATGTGGAACTACCAGTGCGTGGTCAGCAGCTGCATGCAGCTCTCACCCACCTACAGCTAACAGAGACCAGGATCCATCACAAGCAAAGATTTGAAACATTTAGTTTTTTTTAGTTCACTTAAAGGACTTCATCAAGCATCTTGTGCACTTGTTTGTCCTGCAACATGGAGAATCACAGGTATCACAGAAATTCTAAATAAAGACTTATTTTCAGTTATGGGATCAAGGACAAATGATTGCTATTAAACAGAAATAGTAACTGTAGAGATACGTACTGGGAAACAAACTGAAACTAACTGAAAATAATAAAAATCTTGTACACCAGATGTATTTAGGTCTGTATTGCACAATATCTACAACATTACACTGAAAAGACCAAGTACACTATATTCAATATGATAGGTCAAAGTAATTAAACTAAGTCAGGGGAAAGATACACACTCATAAAATAAAACAAGTAATGCATACAGATATTAATGGTAGTGGTACAATATACATGAGCATTATAATATGAATGAGCGGAAAAGAAAAAAATATATATTTTAGCTGCAGACCGAAGCTCTTGAGATGTTTTGATGCTTCACAACAGCAGTGACGAAAGCAGCTTCGTTCATTACCAGAAACATCCTGACTGCGTGACTGGTACAGAAACTGAGTGACACGGTTTCCTTTTTCAAGAGAGTACCATTAACAGTTAGCCATTCGTTACAATGATGACATGGTTCAAACAAGAAGAAGTTGTTTTTTCAAGGCACAGAACTTGATGATCTCTGAACTTTCTGAAGCTATCTTGAGGCTGCTGTTTGTCACTGATGAGTTTCAACACCTCTGTGCACTGAAAGTTTACCCTGTCTCCTTTCACTTATTTAAAAAAAGAATAAAACAGTACTTTTTTTGTGTTATAGATTCCATAAAAGTGAAACTGCACTTTTGGGAATGACACGCAGTAACCCTGTAGTATTTCCATAAGAGCAGCTTTCAAACTGTGTCGTTATCCTCATGACTCATGTGAACATGTAGTTGCAGTGTAGTTTTAAGGGCGTACAGCGTGGGTTAAATTTGCCGTGTGCTTGGCCTGGCTCTTGCTGTCAATCAGCAGCAGTTGGTTGTACTTGTGGTGAGAAATCATTTCATCCAGGCTGCTGAAAATCTAAGAGAAAGTGGAAGATAAAGGGAGAAATGTGATTAAATTATGCCTGAAACTCTTCATAGGCTGCAGCAACTCCAGAATCCTGCTATCTTTGCATTTTCCCTCCTCGTGCTTAAACCAAATAAAACTATTTCCCTTCACCTCTTCATTCTTTTTGCCCTCCTTTCCGAGGGCATAGCCTTGTATTTCCACCAGGAAGCGGATGGGAATGTTGTACACCTTCTGCTGGTAGAGCACAGCGAGGGTGTAGGGCTGGCGAGTGCTCTGAGCAGAGCTGTATCGGATGAGAAAGGCACCGTCCTGCAACATGGGGAAAGAGAGGTTGAGGAAAATCTGATAAATAAAACTAGATGGAGAAGAAAAGCTTGGGAAGCTTTAATGGATGTGAAAGAATACTAAAGTAGGCTCCAAATAAAACTGGTAAATGGATGAATCGGGGGAATGTAAAAAGACTCTACATGTATCAGGGAGAGTAAGTGGAGGAAATGGAAAATAAATCACAGCCGTGGAGCCCTGAAGCTGTCTGACTCAGGTTTGGCTTTTGTTTCAGTGTCAGCGAGATATAAACTGTCTCTGCAACACCTTTGCCTTAAGCGCACGTGCTTGCTTGAAAAAAATCTAGTAATTGCAGTTGGAAAAATCTACCATCATTGTGTTTTATATCACTATAAAATTACTTGGTTTACCTTGTTGATACTCTGTAACAGATCCTCTGCTGTCTTTCTGCTGCAGTCGCCTGCAAACCATTCTTTACCCTGGGATATGGATGGACATATTTCAATAAGAGTGTTCAACTGTGATTCAGTTCAGTTCAGGATTATTCATATAGCACCAAATCACAACAACAGGGAAAGACCCTGCAATAGTCTCAAGAAAATCCCAACAATCAAACAACAATGAGCAAGCACTTTGCAATGGTGGGAAGGAAAAACTCCCTTTTAACAGGAAGAAACTCAGGGTGGAAGAACCAAAACATCTCACAGCCCTCTCAGATATTTCTGAGGCCTAGTCACAAGGGGTCACCACAGTGGGTGGCTCTGCAGCTATGATTTGGTAGAGTTTCTTACACCAAATGCAACCCCAAAAGGGTATACAGTACCAGTCAAAAGTTGGACACACCAGAGAATGGCTTGGGCCAAGGAGCACAAGGAATGGACGTTAGACCAGTGGAAATCTGTCCTTTGGTCTGAATAGTCCAGATTTGAGATTTTTGATTCCAAATGCCATCTTTTTGTAAGATGCAGAAAAGGTGAGCAGATGGTTTCTATATGTGTCGTTCCCACTGTGAAGCATGGAGGAGGAAGAGTGTTGGTATGGAGGTGCTTTGCTGGTGACACTGTTGGTTATTTATTCAAAATCCAAGGCACAGTTAACCAGCATGACTACCACAGCATTGTGCAGCGGCATGCCATCTAATCTGGTTTACGCTTTGTCCTCCAAGCTCGGGTCCTCCACCAGAGGCCTGGAAGCTTGAGGGTCCTGCACAGTATTTTAGCTGTTCCCAGGACTGCACTCTTCTGCACAGAGATCTGATGTCATTCCTGGAATCAGCTGGAGCCATTCTCCCAGTTTGGGGGTCACTGCCCGAGTATTCCGATTACCACTGTTACCTTCACCTTCCACATCCTTTCCAGCTCTTCTCTGAGCCCTTGGTATTTGTCAAGCTTCTCGTGTTCTTCTTCTTGATGTTGCTATTACTTGGTATTGCAACGTCTATCACTACGGCCTTCTTCCTTTGTTTGTCCACCACTACAATGTCCGGTTGGTTAGCCATCACAAGTTTGTCTGTCTGTATCTGGAAGTCTGACAGAATCTTAGTTCGGTCATTCTCAACCCCCTGTGGGGGCGTATCCCATTTTGACCTCGGGACTTCCAGCTCATACTTGGCACAGTATGAGCATGAGTATACAGTTCCTGTATACTGTGCCAGTCACATGGTTATAGCGTTCCATGTATGCACTCCCTGCTAGCATCTTGCACCCTGCTGTTATGTGTTGGATTGTCTCAGGGGCATCTCTGCACAGCTGGCACCTGGGGTCTTGCCTTGTGTGGTAGACCCCAGCCTCTACTGATCTTGTGCTCAGAGCTTGTTCCTGTGCTGCCATGATTAGTGCCTCAGTCAGTCCAGCTTTGTCCAGTCATTGGTAGGATTTTTCTATATCAGCCACTTCTGCTATCTGCTGGTGGTACATGCCATGCAGAGGCCTGTCCTTCCATGATGGTTCCTGTTCTTATTTCTCTTCTTTCTCGGGTTTCTGCTGCCTGAGGTACTCACTAAGCACCCGATCCTTTGTGGCCATCTTCCTGATGTATTTATGGATCTTTGTTGTTTCATCTAGGATAGTGGTTCTGACAATCACTGGTCCTCGGCCTCCCTCCACTTAGTGTACAGTCTCGGGGTGCTGGATTTGGGGTGAAACCCTCCATGCATGGTAAGGAACATTCTTGTCTTGACATCAGTGGCTTCTATTTCCTGCTTTGCCTAGCTTATTATCCCAGCAGGATATCTGACAACTGGCAGGGCGTAGGTGTTGATTGCCCAAATCTTGTTCTTCCCATTCAGCTGACTCTTCAGGACTTGCCTTACTCTATGCAGGTACTTGGAGGTTGCAGCTTTCCTAGCGGCCTCTTCATGGTTCCCATTTGCCTGTGGGATTCCAAGGTACTTGTAGCTGTCTTCAGTGTCTGCAATGTTGCCTTCTGGTAGTGCAGACCCCTCAGTTCTGACTACATTCCCTCTCTTTGTTACCATCCAACTATACTTCTCCAGTCCAAATGACATTCCAATGTCATTGCTGTAGATCTTAGTAGTGTGGATCAGTGAATCGATATCTCGTTCACTCCTGTCATACAGCTTGATTTCATCCATGTATAGGATGTGGCTGATGGTTGCTCCATTTCGTAGTTGGCATCTGTAGCCAGTCTTGTTGATGATCTGGCTGAGGGGATTTAGGCCTATGTAGAACAACAGTGGGGACAGAGCATCTTCTTGGTAAATCCCGGACTTGATGGTGACTTGTGCAATGGGCTTGAAGTTGGCCTCTAGTGTTGTTCTCCACATTCCCATTGAGTTCTTGATGAAGGCTCTGAGGGTCCTGTTGATCTTATATAGTTCTAGGCATTCCAGGATCCACATGAGCGGCATTGACTCATCAGCTTTCTTGTAGTCAATCCAGGGGGTGCAGATTGGTCAGTCTGGTCTCGAGTGACTGCTCTGTCTACCAGTAGCTGGTGTTTTGCTCCCCTGGTATCTCTGGCAATTCCTTTCTGGGCCCTGCTCATGTATTGAGCCTGCTCATCTTAGCTGCGATGATGCCTGACAAGAGTTTCCATGTTATGCTGAGGCAGGTTATTGGCCGGTAGTTGGATGGGACCAGTCTCTTCTGGGGGTCCTTGGGGATTTAGTCAGCCATTCTGGGTGTGTCTTAGCCTCTAGCAGCTGGTTCATTTGTGCTGCCAGGCGCTCATGGAGTAGTTGTGTATCATATATATATATATATATGAAATCTAAAACCAGGACTTTTAGTCATAATTTGTATTAGATTTAATATTAGTCTTTTTAGCTTAGTGACAGTTTTGAGCACTTCTTACCTCCATGCCAGTCAGTTTGGTTGCCCTCATACCACCATAGGAGGCTTAAACACATAAAGATAAGTTATTTGTCAAGCACAAGGTCATGGGAAATCTGTATTTGGGAAAAGTCTGATGGTTTAAAAAAAAAAAGTAAAGTACGATGCCAGCAGTGTTTGGATTACATCAAAGCATGAATATAAACAGACTTAAAATGATCATCAGTCATCCCTTTGGATTTCATAGAGCCTTTAAAAAAAAGTGAGCTTACCCACAGGCTTAGTGTATGCCATTGGAGGATTTGGAGGGCTGGAATATAGAAAAGAAGGCTAACGTTAGACACTGACTTTAATTCTGACATGCATGCACTTGCAGGTCTTGCAGATGGGCAGCTGTAGTGGTACCCTCCAGATCTGAAAATAAAGTGCCAAAAATTGCAGCTCCTCTAATGGCCACTTAAAGCTAGCTCCAAAAGTGAGTGAATCCACACAAACTCCCAAATTAAAATATCCAACTTTACAGCAGAAACAAGCAGTAATTTCCCCCTACAGAGTTCCCCAAATATTTTGATCACAGCTTGTACAGTATATAGATGTACCTTCATAATAAAGTTTGGTTGCTAGCTGATAACTTAGAACTCAGCCATCTTATTCAAATATGGTCACTTCTGGCTTAAAAGTAAAAGAAAAGAGAAACAGGCAAAAATCTAAACTCAAGGATTCAGTCCAGGACTTCACAAGCCACCATGGCTATATTCAACTTCATACACAGTACGTGGGTCACCTGCAGAAACTTTAAAAGTACTTTTCTAACAACTTCTAGCCTTCTCTGCATTCTTTGCCTCTTACCTGGCTTTAGTTTCTTTCAGGTTTACTGGCAGAGGCGGCTTGCTGGGAGTTGGTGGAGGGGGTTTTGGCGGAAAAGTGTGATGTCTCTCTTCCATCGAATGACCTACAGAGGCAATGCATGTACTCCTTACATATTTTGAATGTGATCTGTATGGATTCATTTACTTAGCGAGGAAGATGTGGTTCTAACCTCTTTTTAAGTCAGTCAGGGGAGGCAAAACAAAATTCTGAAAAATAGGAAATAAATGTTATTGCTGTGTCATATCTGTAAGTTTAATTTCAGAGATTGGAAATGCAGGGTAAGAATTTATAATTCTGCCTGTATCATGACAGCTTACTTTAACTCAGGACCCAGCTTAGCATAAGAAAATTATAGGATGAAGCACAGAGATGAATGGGCATACTCACAGACTTAGTTCTGGGAACGAGAGGCTTCATCCTGCACGCAGTGAAACTCTGTTTATTGCATGTTTAATACTAGGACTTTAACACATAATATCACATTATAACTACCACATTTGCATATTTAAAAAAAAACAGGTGCATCATTGTCTAGAGTGCAAAGCTGCACAGATGCATTATATCACAGGTTACATCAGCTCACTGCATGTCTGTAAATAGAATAAAAGCTGCTTTGAATCAGAGTGCGATTCATTTACATGGGTATGGGAGCAGGTGCAGGTGTCTTGGTAGGCTGAGGTATCTTCATTGGCCCACGTGGGGTAGGACCTGGGGAAAGGAGAAATTTATTTTTCATTTTTAGCACATTTTTTACTCTGAAGACCACAAGTAACCTCTGCTAATCAAACACTGCCATACAAGGCTGTGATCAATGCCTCAGAGCTAGTACTTGTGTTGTGTGCTTGAACCTGCCTGCTGTTGGTTCTAAATAAAGGTCATCATCATCCTCCTGTAACACAAACCGACAAATATGATTCGCACAGGGGGATTAAACTTCTCCATTCAGAAGAAAACATCAAATTATATTCATGCAGGTGTGCTTGGCTTTTGGCATTACTGACTTATGTAAGATTTAATGTTCATGTATGTTGTTTAAGGGGAACTGGATCTCTCGTTTTTCAGTTTTAAGGCTTCCACAAGTTTCAGAGAGTAGTTCTATGTGTTAGTATCTCTGACTGAACTAACGTTAGATAAATGCTTTGCACTGGATATCGGGGGTACATTAATGTGCTGTTGTAAATGTAGCAGCAGAAGACCGACTGCTTAACCAGGCCCTTATGAAACAACAGCCCCCCTGGGTGCAGACATGTCGTGGGTGACTCCTTGCACCTCCTACACAAACACTCAGACTGAGATAGAAACTTTTGTGTGTGTGTGTGTGTGTGTGTGTGTGTGTGTGTGTGTGTGTGTGTGTGTGTGTGTGTGTGTGTGTGTG
>JAVDPK010020778.1:0-33617 GCA_034780415.1 Cichlasoma orientale | reverse complement strand
AATGTGTTAGCCAGTTAGTTTAATCCTCTAAAATCAAAAGCCATGCATTCAATCAAAAAAACTAAAAATGTAAAATTAGTTACAATAAAACTAAGAAAAATACTAAAGCACACTTTGAGAAGTTTAATTTGCAAATTGTATATAAACATTTTTTTCTTGTGTATAAAATGTTTTTCTCATTGATCCTAGATGTCCTTTCTATTGATCTGTTCACCCTCGCTCCTCCTCAGGTATCACTACTATGGCATAGCGGTGAAGGAGACCTCCCAGTATTATGACGTGATGTACTCCAAAAAGGGAGCGGCGTGGGTGAACGAGACGGGGAAGAAAGAGGTCACGAAGCAGACAGTGGCGTATTCACCGCGCTCCAAACTGGGGACACTCCTGCCAGAGTTTCCAAATGTCAAAGACCTAAATTTGCCTGCCAGCCTGCCAGAAGAAAGGGTAAACAGGAGTTTTAAAAGTCCATCCTTCCAGCGCCCCCCACAACCCCCCCTCCCTTTGCCGTTCCTTGCCATCTCACCAGCTCTGCGCCCCCTCTGGCTCTTTTATCTGCCCCGGGACCTTCAGTGGGTTTGCGTTTAGAGAAGGACCTTGAGGATTTATATGCTGGCTCCTCTCTAACTCTTAATCTTTTGGGGGAGATAATAAGATCTAGCAGTGGACAAAAGGACAGGCACTAGCTGTCCGGCTTTTAAAGGGGGGCCATGATTTTAAATGGTTTGTGTTTTGCTGATCTCTAAAGCTCGTTTTATATTACTCCGCTCAAGCCTAGACCTGTAACATCTATTTATTGGTTCACATGCTTTGTTCAAGATTTATCTTCTTGTTTTTGCAGCATGTTTTTTTGTTTCCCAAAAGAGGGGGGGGAAAAAAGCTGTTATGCAATTAGATTAATACTCTGTTGTTGCCCACAGGTGTCAACCTTCATCATGATGTACAGAACGCACTGTCAGAGGATACTGGACACCGTTATTCGAGCCAACTTTGACGAGGCGAGGCCTTTTCTGTTTTAAATGACCACTTTAAAGTCTGTTTCAGCGCATTCGGTGTCTGCTGAGCGTATGTTTGTAATATTGCGTTGTGTGCAATGTCCACAGGTCCAAAGCTTCCTGCTGCACTTCTGGCAGGGCATGCCCCCCCACATGCTTCCTGTCCTCGGCTCCCCCACGGTGGTGAACATAGTCGGTGTCTGTGACTCCATCCTCTACAAGGCCATTTCGGGGGTGCTGATGCCCACTGTCCTGCAAGCACTGCCTGATAGGTGAGAGTGTTGTAACACTCAGCTGGAGAAATTTTGGTCCATTTCCCTCTACTGGGGCTTGAACTGGATGTGAAAACCTTTACTCTATTTGTGCATTAAGTTGTTGCATTACCAGTCATATCGTGGTTTAACCTACCTTCTTGTGTTTTTATTGGCTTGTGCACAGCTTATGCAGCTATATTTTTACAGCGTATGCGTTTTTTAGTTGTGACTCTTATTAAATGAAATCATGTGTTTTGTGTCAGATATTTAATGCGTTTCTGTTTCTCGTCTGCGCAGTTTAACTCAGGTCATTCGAAAATTTGCCAAACAGCTCGATGAGTGGCTTAAGATAGCGCTTCATGAGCTTCCAGAAAACCTGAGGAATATCAAATTTGAATGTAAGTATTAAGTATACGAACGTGATTTGTTTGCTTCTTAAGCAAGTATGGAGTTTATGTTTCTGTATTTAAAAAAAGAGATTTATAGGATTGACTGGGTTTTCCCCCCCTCCTTTTTTATTTCAGTATCAAGGAGATTTTCTCAGATTCTAAAGCGGCAAACATCATTAAACCATCTATGTCAGGTGCCTATCATGGTCTGAATGTTTTTAATAAAATCCATATGAAAGAACAAAGCTGATAAGGGATGTGGGTATGCTTGGGTTTGTCATAATGTTGACTTATCTGTCCCAAGGCATCGCGGACTGTGATAAACAGTGCCGATATCACCTTTCAAATGCTGGAGGATTGGAGGAATGTGGACTTGAACAGCATCACCAAGCAGACACTTTACACCATGGAGGACTCGCAGGAGGAGCACAGGCAGCTTATTATACACTGTAAGTCACTCTGACACACCCAGACGGGCAGAGAATTACACTTTACTTTGACATGAACGACCCACCGAGGGACAGTCATTCCCACGACCAGCAGAGCCGGGGCGTTAATGACGAAGAGCAAAAGGTTAAACAAGTTCAATCTGCTCTCAAACACCCTGTGGAGCATCTCCAATTCACTGCACCCTCGCTCCTCTGAATAAGCCCTGACGGGGTCAGAGGTCACACATACGTAGAAGCTGCTGTGAAGGTGAAGGTGCTGTTTGTATTCTTCTAGCATAACATGGTACATAATGTCCCCTCGTGTCACAGTGTATCAGGAGTTTGATCGCCTGCTGGAGGAGCAGTCTCCAATCGAGGCTTACATCGAGTGGCTGGATTCGATGGTGGATCGCTGCGTCGTCAAGGTCAGACAGCTAACAAACCTTTCCCCTCGTTTTTGCATTGTTGTTTACACACTCTAATATAAGCTGCACAGGTGAAGAGTACATATTTTTCATGCTGATGATGAAAACTCTGAAAATCCTCCCCTTAGAGACACCTGTGGCTGAAAGCCCTCTTCCCTGCATGTCTTTCTTAGACTGAGACACTTAGGTTGTGATCCTCCCAGTTAATGATGTCTTCAAGCTTCCCATTTGCATCCATTATGTGCCAGATATTGCCTTGTAAAATTTGGTCTCCGCGGCAACGTCTTGGACCGCTCAGACAATAGTTCAATAGGAAGGCGTGTCCCCAAGGGCAAATTAAATAGTTGACTTGTTGACATGTTTTTCGTTCCTGAGGGTTAAGCTCCAATACGGACCCGGGGGTTAATTCTACCCCGGCGTCCCCACCCTTCCCCCTCTTTTCTCATGGAAATGTTCTCTCTAGGTGGCAGGGAAGAGGCCCGGGAGCCTGAAGAAGGTGGCCCAACAGTTCCTGCTGATGTGGTCATGTTTTGGTACCAGAGTCATCCGGGATATGACCCTGCACAGCGCGCCCAGCTTTGGTGAGCTACTCCTGCTTTTGTCATCATTCCTTCATTCAACAGAAAACACACAGCTGTAACAGTGTTATTTATTCACTGCGTCGTGCATGTACACAGAAGAAAAAGCCTAACTTTCCATTAAAAATCTCTGAAAAAATTTATATAAATAATATATTTCCCAATGGCTGTTCCCTTTAGGGCAACTGGATTTTTCTTAAGCATAAGTTTAGACTTTTCTTCACTTAGTTAAAACATTTTCTCCTGATTTTCACATATCAACACTCATAGGAGCCAGATCACGCTAATATAAACACATGAAGTGCATGTTCATTGGAACCAAATGATCTCTGCTGGATTATCCTCAGCTCTGAAATGAGGAGAGTGTAGGAACCAGTGAAATGGCTGCTGCTTTAACAGCTTGCTGTGCACAGCCACGGTTTGCGGTAAATGACAAGCAGTAAAAATGAAAGAAAAGAAAATGGCTTCTCTTTCCTCTCCTTGGTCCCTGTCTGTGAATATCAAAGACACAGCTGGTTGCAGTGTTTTGATAAAGCAGGACTCTGTGCACAAACAGCTAATTAACAAAGGCCACCCCTCCCCTTTCCCAGTGCGTTTGTCTGTCTTTTCCATTTTATGACTGGTCAGTGTTACACCCAGCTCCCCTGAATGGCCACAAGTGTTTATTATGCACACGGCAGCAGCAGAAGTAGACGGCACAATGACACAATTGTGACACTCCCTCACATGCCAGGGTCTCATCTTTCATGCGACCCTCGGGGTCAGCTGACATATTTCTGGCACTGACTCGGTACACGGAAACAAACGCGCTCGCTCCTTTTTAATACCAGGCGGCCGTCCTGTCAAGCCTGCAGGATGTGATGTCATCATCTTAATGGTTGTAATCGTTTACATCCTGGAAAGACATTCGTTTGGTTTCACCAACTCGCTGTGGCCACGCTGCTCGTTACCACGCAGTTAATCCCATATAAGCACTTCTAATATTTGATTATCTTTTCTTCACTATGTCTGCAGGCTCCTTCCACCTGATCCATCTCATGTTTGACGATTATGTGCTTTACCTGCTGGAGTCCCTGCACTGCCAGGACAGGGCCAACGACCTCATGAGGGCCATGAAAGGCGAGGGCAGCACAGGTGAGAGCTCCAGCTGCAGGTGATAGGAGACAGCACAGTTACAGGCATGAACAAAACCAAGAAATTAAGTTGGCTGATGACATGACGATAGCACCGGACAGTTCCAAGACTTGGAACTTAAACGTTGACTGTTTGGATGGTCTCAAATTATAGATGGCAAAAAGCATTTTTCTACTAAGTGATAATAAAGCTGAAGTTTATTTGCCCCTCTCCCCAGAGCTCTACGAATATCCTAACTAAGGCACTCAGTTATCCACGTTTTAGTTCCTTGACTTTTAACAGTCAGCTCAGTAGTGTTGTCAGTTTTGTCCATACCCTCATCACCTCTCAGCTGGACTACTTTAATGCCCCATGTACAGGATTGTCCAATTTCACTCTTCCTCAATGGTTAAAAAAAACTCAGCTCCTCAACTTCAAAGACAGCACATCACTCTCCTGTTTCAGCTCAGCTTCTATCTGTGAAATACAGAACTGATTTCATGTTAAATGTTATTTGTTTTTAAAGGATCTTTTAACTCCACATTTGCCTCCACGTCACTAAAGACATCCTTCCAACAACTTCACTCAATTCCCTTCTACCCCCTAAAAATTAAAGCCGACCAGGCCGACGATATTAAAGTTAGTTTAGTTTAAGTATCTATTTTCACTTTGAGTCAAATCTGAGATGCCTCAGGATTTTGTCAAGCCCACTGTGAATGCTTTCATGATGTTTCATTGTTGTTTCTATTATCTGATTTTATTTACGTATTTATTTTTTATTTATTTATTTTATCCAAGGGTTTTAATACTATTATCATATTTTTATCATTAGTGTTTTCATTTTTATGATGTTTGTTTATGTGAGTTTTGGGTTTTTGGAAACCTGAAATATAAATGCATCTGCCTGGAAAACACTTGAATTTATGTTTGATTAAATGTTTTTAAAGGTTTTTTTCCATTTTCAGCTTAGAATTTGTTTTTGTTTTATGTGACAGTCACCAATGAAAAATGAGGTATGATGAGGCATATTGGGTCATTTATTTATGTAATATAATTTATATTTTCTGACATTTTTTTAACCAAATGAGAATAAATTAATTGAGAACTGAACAGATTAGTCAGTAGTGTATGGACGCTTGTTTCCACCACTGAAAAAAACAAAATCGTTGGCATCCATGAGTCAAAATTTCCAGTTATTATCTAAATATTTCGGGTGAGGTATTTGAAAATTTCGGCTTGCTCTGCAGTTTGAGTCAGTAAGTTGAAATTTTGAGATAACTTGAAATGAACAATTAGCTCTGCCTGGATTTTTTTCCCCAGTGTTAGAAGCAAGCTTCCGCAGTAATGAGAAAAGCTGTTAAAATGCGATATGAAGTAAAACATTAAAACAGAATTTTCATATACCTAAATGTGTTTATGATGATGTTTGTTTTGCAACCTAAATGTGGTGTTCACTGTCCTGAAACACCTCAGAAACACCAACAGAGGTAGTTTATTCTTATCTGTCCAAGATTTTACTGCTGTAACGTGTTCCCGTTCAGTTCTCTCGGTCATAAGTGGTTTATTTATTTTTTATAGAATAAAGTAAATTTATGCATTTGTTTGCAGTAAACCTGCAGTAATGAATAATTGAGAATGAGCCTTTTTCTGTGACACAAAAAGAGTTTGTTGTCTAACTGCAGATTTGTTCTGGCTCTTGAACACCAGACACAGCATCCCTCTTGCATTAAACTCGTATAACAATCTGTTTTCTCCCGACGCCTTCAGCAGAGAGAGAGGAGGAATTTACACTGACAGAAACCGCCCCCGCCTCCCCGTCTCCAGGATCATACTCTCCCGCTCGGTCCATCCACTCTGTGGGCGTCTCCTCGGCCAGCTCCCCCACGGCAGCCGTTTCACCGGAGTACACCGGAGTACCTGCCACAACAGGTGAGACACAACTCGCATACCAAAGACCTGAATAAGCAGAGTTTAACGTAGTTCCTCTGCGCCAAAGCGTTTGTCTCTGTGTCCATATATGTGTCTACCAGGCGCTGTTCAGTCATATACCTGGTCCCTTACATACACAGTGACAACAGCAGGCGGCTCCGCTCCAGAGGCCGGACAGCAGCTGTCCTGTATGAGGAGCAGCGCTCCAGTCCCCCCTCCATCTTCTGCTCACAGGATGCCAGTCTACACCCACAGGGAGGAGCACGGGTGATTATGATTGCAACACTAAAATACGTTTTTTTACATTTGATTTTATTATATTTACTGAATTGTGACTGCTTAACTCCATTTTAGGTATACTGGTAGCTACAACTATGGCAGTTATTCCAACCAGCATCCCCACTCCATCCAGAGCCAGTACCCGAGTCTGGCCCACGAGCCAGCAATCCCAGCCCCCCTGCACTACTCCGCCTACCACCGCTCATCTTCACAGGTCAGGCTCTGTCGCTTGGGGATGGGGTTTGGTAGCAGTTCAGATGGATTCAAATCAGTTTATTCTGCTTTTTTATTCTAAGTTAATGTTAAATAATATAAATCTCTTTCATATATATATTACATTTTATTAATAAAAGAAAATAAAAAAAACAAGTGAAACACTTGGCAAGACATTTGTTAGATTCCAAAGATAGCCTCTGACTGTCTGAATGATCCTAAATATTTTTAGAGGTAAAAGTATGAGTTAAACTGTGGCAGACAAAGTAAAGAGGAGGTAAGCGAGGAGATTCTTAATTAAAAGTAGCAACAGCATAGTGTGAAAAATACTGCCAATTTATGTTTGTTTTTTTTATTTTATATTATAAAAGTCCTCATCACCTTACCCAGGATTATCATCTGCATAATAAACATTCAAAAATAAAAGTATTTATTAAACAGATTGCCCACTTTTAGAATGTTACCCCATAGCAGGTATTGTGTTGGTAGATTATTGTTATTAAGACAATAATGTGACAGTTTAAAGTTGTAGATGATTAGCCTTTCTTTGCATATCTTCTAATCCTTTAACCTCAAAAAGTTCATGAATGATCAAAAGCTCATAATACGTGGAACGTTAATTACTGTGTGTGAATGGCTAATATGCAACTACTACCTAAATTGTATGCATTACATGAGCCCTGAAATATGTAACTATGTCCCATACAGTACGTATAAAAATATCCAGATGCTGATATACTGAATGTGACGATGCTAGGACCGGCTCAAGCGAAAGAGAATATAATCAGACCGACATCAGCATCTGAGTTATCCTTTCAAGAGAATAAATAGATTTAAATGTGAGGCTAAAAAAAAAAAAAAGGTTATTAGGATGAGATGGAGTCGCTGATGTTACAGCTCATGTAGCGAGTGAGTTTTATTCTTTTGGTGGCAATTTCCTGTCAAGGGTCCTCCAGCCTCTGCTGCCTTTATAGAGAGAGGAGATCAGCTGGGCCTCAGCGCTCGCAGTGTTTCTAAAAGTCCCTGAATCACCCTCTCCACACAGCGGAAGCAGACAGTGAAAGGTGGCTCGGCCGGGGCCAAGAGGGGCCCTGCTCTGCTACTCCTCTTTCCAGCTCTCAATAGTCTCTTCATCTGTCTGAGCCAGTAGCCACGGAGCAGGGCAAGGGGGCGTTTATTAAAATATTGTTATTCAATGGTCTCTTTTCTGCTTGTGAACAAGAGGCAGCTGAGCCGCCTGTTCTGCACTGACTGTCTTTTTCCATGCCGTGATCCCTCATAATGGCTTCGACTGTCGTGTTTATATTTAGTGAGAAAAGGGAAAAGGGTCTACTTCCACATTTTTTTTTTAGACCCGTCTGAGCTTAAATGGGGCACAATGCCTGCACTTTGTTACTGCGAGAGGTTGGACACGGAGCTGAAACGGTCCAAAAACTTTGCCGGATCTCAATCTGTCCAAAATATTTTTGTCAAGAGGCAGATTTAGTCTGTTTGAGGTCAGTCACCACAGGCAACAGATATAACATACACGCAGAGGAAAAGCACTTTTTTTGTGAAACCCTCATTTTCTTAAGTGGCTTAATTTTCTATTTTGACCACTGTGCCCCAAGATGTGAAGCAATTTCCCCCGACAGGAAATTATCAGCGGCAGGGTCAGTTCGCACCCAATATTATATGCTTAATGCGGCATTAAATATGATATCAGCAGGGCCGTGGGTCACCTTTCAGATCTCCGAGACCTCTGGAAAAGGGAATCTGGGGGATCATATCAACGTCACAGTTTACTCCTGGCAGTGCAGAGAGGGCAGCATTTAAATTACGTGTTCTCAGGCAGAAAGTTAGATGAGTTATCTTAACAGAAAAGCTGGAAACACCTAACAGCTCCTCTAAAGCTCAGACCAAGAAAAACAGAAAATAGCATTTTCAAGGCAGCTGTGTGCCACATTTTTCCCTTTACCGTCACTCGGGGGGCAGCTGTGGCTCAGGAGGTGCGGCCGGTTTGATCCTGGGCTACTCCAGTTCTTGGGCAAAATACTGAACCCCGAGTTGCCCTGAAGCTTCCAGCGGAGTATGACTAGTATGACTAGACCATTTAACTTATCTCTTTCTTTTACTCTCCACAGTACCAGCTCAACAGCCAGATGTCCAGAATGGAGCCCTGTCTGATGGGCAGCACTCCTCGGTTGCACTCCACACCTGTCGCCCCCCGATGGCCAGATGTGTCACCGGGTAACAGCTGTTACACCAGCCCACCTATGCATTCATCCCGCTATGCCACATCTGGGGATATGTACTCTCCCCTGGGCCCACGCAGGAACTCAGAGTACGAACACTCACAACATTTCCCTGGCTTTGCCTACATCAACGGAGAGGCCACCACTGGCTGGGCCAAATAACCTTTAAACTGAGATCTGTGTCCAAAATCTCTGAACACTTCCAATCAAGTGCATGAAAAAAAGGAACAGGGAGTAAAATGTGCCAATGTAAGGTAGAGGAATCACGGCGTGGACGTACTGACAATTTGAAAACACTCAATCACATCTGATGATTGCGGGGTAATTTGTGCAGAGATTTATTAAAATTTCTTCAGTGGTCGATGGAAGAAAAAAATAGATTGCAGCAAAATCATTTTAGAGTGCAATGCTGCTGCCAAGCTGTGCCTTTGTTTTAAGGAATGTACACCTCTGCCAGAGTTTCCCCCATCAGTGAGGTCAGCGCACACACCGTCCCACCGGCTGGCCACCAGTGATGTCAGCGAGTGACGGCTCTGTGTGCTCTAAGCTGTACAATCTCAGTCACAGCGCTGTCTTCGCCTGTTGCTCTGCAGCATCCTGTCGAGAGCCCTCTGCAGCACATGCCTGTGCTGGGGTTCGATGATGTCGATGATAGTGGTGATGATGAACTGCACTGCCTTAACCTCCTCGTGGGATACAAACAGTGGCCCAAAGCCAAACATCACAGGTGACCCATATAAACTCATGAAAGACCTTAATGGGGTGTGTTAAGATGTCTCCATCTTAGGTACTTTTTTAAATGATGAACGCTGTGACTCAAAAAGAAAATATGTATTCTGTCGCAATCTTTTCAGCTGTTTTTCTGTGACTATACACACATACAGACACACACACACATACACACAAATATATATATATATATATATATATAGTATGTATTTTCTGTAACTTTGTAACATGGTGTATTCTTTATTTTCTATGTTACAATTGGTACTTTGTTCTCTGTTTTGTATGGCTAGTAAAGGACGCATTAACTTAGGGTTATGTGTTTTTATATAATGCACTCAAAACTACTGAGGACCTATTACCCTATGGGTATTTATAAAAAGGGAAAATATCAAAGTGTACAGTAACATGAAGTCTAGTCACTTTTCTGTAAATAAAAGCACTGGAAACCATCTGTGGTAACTGTTAAACTATCACAGTTAAAACCGATGTGTATGTGGGAAATATGTTGACACATAAATTTAAAACCGTGAGTCATTCTTGTCAAATGTCTTCTTTTTCCATCTCTTTTTATTTTTTTTATTTTTTGGTGGGGATTCACATAATAATGCACTACATGTACTTTTAGATTTTTAAAAAAAAATCATAAATATATTGTGGTATTTATTGAATGATCATCGCATCAACACTGAAGTAAAATCTTGAGTTTAAAGTTCTGCTCTTTTGAAGCTGTTTTACATCATAATTATTTAATAGATATCACCTATGGCTCAAATACACAGATCCTGTAACTACTAATGTGTGGTGTTTTTGAAATTCCCTCATTCCACTTTAACTTTATGGCAGATTTCTAATCCGTACACTGCTGTTGAAGAAGCAGAAACATTTTGTGAAGTGGATTCTCCTTCTCTCTGTCCATGCATGGGGGCTGGGCAAGTAGCAGAAGGGCCACACTGCAGAATGGGTTGCATTTCTATGGATTGAATGTCCTGCTGTGCTGGGGTCAATGCACTTCAGTCCCCTAACCTTTGACCTCTGACCCCTGTTCAGTTTGTATTTATTAGTGCGTAGATCCTCTGTGTTACATGTGATTCCCAACACTTTAAAGCCACCTAAAAAAAAATATATATATATATATATTTATATATATATATATATAAAATCGATTTAATGACCTGACCTGAGTGTCAATATCAATTTCCGCTGAAGATCTCAGAAGATGATCTGTGATCCTATCAGGTGTGAGAAATGTGCTGCCACAGGAGGTTTCATCTTTGATATCACCACTTAGACAGTTACTATAGCAACCACATCCCTTTTTGTTTTTAGAAATACTTGCATGCATTAAAATGAGTTCCTCACATAAACCAAATCTTATAACCTTCTTATGCAGTCAATAGTTTCTGTGAAACTCAATCAGAATGATTATAATTACAGAAAATATTTTATTATTATAGACTTTTTTAAAACTTTTTTTTTTAACTAAGCAGGCTAATGAGAAGGGAAAACATTCAGTCTCTTGAGTTGATGCTGGAGACAAAACATGCAAACAGCTTCAAACTGAGATGCACATTTTCAAAACAATGCAGACAGCATATAAGAATAATAAATCATAATTTTAAAAGGAGCCGCTTTATTAGGTACACCTGCTCATTTGTTTGTAAGATGCAACTGCACACATTTACTCAAGGCGGCCTGCCGAAGTTCAAACTGAGCACCAGAATGGGGAAGAACGGTGACTGAAGTGACGTCGTTCGTAGCAGACAGGCTGGTCTGAGTATTTCACAAACTGCTGATCTGATGGGATTTT
The DNA here is from genome assembly GCA_034780415.1 of Cichlasoma orientale. Taxonomy (NCBI): domain Eukaryota; kingdom Metazoa; phylum Chordata; class Actinopteri; order Cichliformes; family Cichlidae; genus Cichlasoma; species Cichlasoma orientale. The sequence goes on along the minus strand of JAVDPK010020778.1, from coordinate 22,247 downwards.
TCCCACACAGCCATCTCTAGAGTTTACAGAGGATGGTCTGACAAAGACTAAGACTAAATATTCAGTGAGCGGCAGTTGTCTGGATGAAAATGCCTCGTTGATGCCAGAGGTCAGAGAAAAATCGCCAGGCAACAGTAACTCAAATAACCACTTGTTACTACCACAGTATGCAGAAGAGCATCTCTGAATGCACAACAAATCGAACCTTAAAGCAGATGGGCTACAGCAGCAGAAGACCACACCAGGTGCCCCTCTGGTCAGCTAAGAACAGAAAACTGAGGCTACTGTTCACACCAGCTCACTAAAACTGGACAACAGAAGATTTGAAAAATGTTGCCTGCTTCTGATGACTGTTGAGTTCTGCTGCGACATTTGGATGCTATGGTCAAAACTGGGTGTAAACAACATGAAACCATGGATCCATCCTGCCTTTTATCACCTGTTTGGGCTGCTGCTGGTGGTGTAATGGTGTGGGGATATTTTGTGGGCACACTTTTGGCCCCTTAGTACCAACTGAGCATTGTTTAAACACCACAGCCTGAGTATTGTTGCTGACCATGTCCATCCCTTCATGACCACAGTGTACCCATCTTCTGATAACTGCTTCCAGCAGGATAATGCACCATGTCACAAAGCTCAGATCGTCTCAAACTGGTTTCTTGAACATGACCACTTCTTCATAAAATCTAAAATAAGAATGAATATCTACTCATAATTTCTGATGTCTCCCAGAAAATATTGTAAAAATATGGACAAGACAGTCTGGTTAAATGGCTGCTTATTTGTCAGTAAACTGGTATTTTTCAGATCTGGCATACTGAGAAATTATACACAATACAGACTGGACTGGACCAAAAAATGACAGCTCAAACCTCTGACAGCACATGGTTTTATTTTCAGAAACTCAAAAATGAATTTCAGATCAGATCATGTTTGACAGGTTTTCTAGTTTTTCCAGTTTACTAAATGTTTATTAAAATTATTGGAGTTACTGTACGCTGATTCATTCACTCCGCATGTCCTGTCCTGATAAAGCAGACTGTTTACTGGAATATGTGCGTGATAAAGTGGCTGAAGTGAGGAGGAGATCCGTGCTGCAGCTGATGGAGACGCTCGGGGGAGTTTCCTTGTTGACAGCAGCAGACCTACAACAAGTTAGCCTGTCATCCACCTAGCTGTAGCTGCACAACACTCAATGGTAATTCACCGTGCTTTTCAGATAGCCCCCATGGATTTGAACAACATCTTATTGCAGCTTGAAACTGCCAGCGAAGAGGAAATCGAGAAGCTCTTGCAGCAGTATAATGTAGAGGTAAGCCGCGCGTTTGCTCGTTTTTCTTCAACCAAAACAAACGCCCGTGCTAACGTTAGCTAGCCACCTAGCCACACAGCTAGCTCCGCGTTAAATGAACGTCTTACGAGGCTGCTGAGCGAGAATCTTTGGTTTTGTCAAACAAAATGTTGCGTCGTTAGAGAAACAGTACACCCACTCTGTGAGCGTAGCACAGCAGACGATATGGCGTTGTTTACAGCGCTAGTGTAGAGCTAATAATGCTAATCTTGCCTGCTAATGCATCATCAGTGTTAAGTAAACTTTCTGTGTTTCTCTGAGTTTTTAAACATTAAGTCCGTTTCATGGAGGCTTCATTGAGTTTCTGATATTTGATAGTGCAGGTTTAACACGTGTCGGTCTTGTTTGGTGTCCTCACTGAGCATCCTTTCTGTTGCAGAATGCCCAAACCTTCACTTTTGACCCAAAGGAGGAAATCCTGCGGAGTGTGAGTACCATCTAACCGAGCAGGTTCTTATTACATAATGTTTCATAGTCATAGTCTGTGTCTCTGCGTCCTAGCAGAAGCTGTGCCAGAGTGTGCTGACCGTCCTTGGGAGACAGGTGCAGCCTAGCTGTCAGAAGACATGCCTGGAGACCCTCCGCATCCTGTCCAGAGATAAGCGTGTCCTGGCTCCTGTAGCCACCAAGGAAGGCATGCTGATCCTAGCAGGGATGGCGGGGCTGCAGGCTGGAGAGGAAGAGGATGCTGACCAGAAAAGCTCTCAGGAACAGACACTGTCAGAGGAGGACAAGAGGGTGGTGGTGGAGGCCTTAAAGTGCCTTTGCAACGTTGTGTATAATAGTCCTGCGGCTCAGCAGGTCTGCGTGGATGTGCAGCTGGTTCGTGGTCTTTGTGCCAGCCTGGCCACGGCCCACACATGGCCCCACGAGGTGGGCCTGTTCACACTGCGCCTTCTCTTCCTGCTGTCTGCTCTCCAACCTGCTGTAAGGGGGGTTTTGAAGAGGGAGTGGCATGCTGTTAGATTGCTGACAGAGGTACTGGAGCACACCCTGGATGTGCACTGGGTTGGTCCCTATGAAGCTGCCCATCCGGATCCGCAGGCCATGCCTATACCTGCAGAGGATAACGAGCGAGCAATGGAAGCACTCAAAGCCATGTTCAACCTCACACTGTCTGAAACTGGTGGTGAGGTGAGTGTGTTGATGGGATTAAGAGTATGTCAAGCAGCCTCTGCATCATCACAAATGTGATAATCTGAATTAAAGATTAGACTATATTGGAGATTATATGTCCTATTCCCCGGAGCAGCCAACAGTCATAAACTGTTGGTTCTCTACACATGGTTCTGAGGAAGACACTGGGCCTCTCAGTAATTTACCGCGGGGGTGTAACTGCTTTTAACCCACTCTAAAAGGAAAATCAATAATGGCTTTGCACTTGTTTAAATTCATGAAGAAATTATTTAGCAGGTTGAATATGGCACAATCCTTTTTTTCTTCTTCCACTCACGTTTAAAGAACACCCACTGTGCTCACTTACATCTCCATAAGTTCAAAATAATCCTTATTTATCTTATTCTGGGCCTTATTGCAGCAGCTGTGTTCACCCACTGTGTGAAACAAGCTGTTTTAGAGCCTCGCCCTTAAAGGCCATAAATTACAAGGTCATCGCAGGTAGGTTGCGGATTACCTGCTGAAAAATCCAAGGTGAAACTAAGTTGAATGACTTTGTTTTCTGATTCTTTTGCCCTGAAATAAAATTCAGCTTGGATATTTTTTTATATATTATTAAAGATGGCTGATTAAAAATTTGGGGTGTGTGGGGAGTGAACTACTTTTGGCTTCTGAAGTGGCCAGATAAAGTTTGAGAACTACTGCATTAAAGCCAGCTTTCTTTTGATTGGCTGCCACTTACACGTGGAGCCACTGAAAGGGATAGCCCGTCTTGACCAGCAGTGTTTAGTGTCAGGCTGCTTTTCTTGAAACAGTAACTCCTTACACACACACAGAGGCCAATCAGTATGAACTTGACTTGAAAAAGGATGATAATTGGCACGCGTGCTTTTCTTTTGTGATGTAGTTATTGTATCACAGTTTGGAACTGCATCTGATTCACTGTCAGGCTTTATCGTCTCGTGTAAGGAGGTATTTCAAACATGTCTGTGACGTTTCACACGATTTCGGCCGAGGGGACACATGACTGCAAACGCAGCATCTGACGCAGTGTAAGTCCTGCTGACATCAAATCTAGTTTTAAAGTTTGTGTTAGAGCTCTCTTTTTAGAAATCCAGACTTCCTCTTCCTCAGTCTCTTAGGCTGGTAACTCCTCGCTTACTCCTGAATTTTCAGGTCACTTTTTTTGTTTGTTGTTAAACCAGCTTTTTACTTTCAGCCTAGAAACTTGAAGCTCTGCACTTTTGTTCGTTTACCCTCTAATTTGTTTCGTGGCTCCAGCTTTGGTGAATAGGCTGTGTAAAGAAGGCAGGCAGTACTTGCATCACTAAAATTTGTCTTTTAAAAAAAATTTTTTTTTAAATTAAATGTGCAATAATGTACAAAAGGAATTATTTTTTTCCTTTTTAAGATATCAATTAAAATATACCTGCAGATATTTTGAATTTGCACCACAGTCTTATCAGCTGTGCTGCTACATGTGCTACAGATGGTGCTGGGAATGACCACGCTCATTTTTTCTACTTTAAAAAAAAAAAATGATGTGCCAATATTTAACAGTAATATCGGAGTAGTACAAAAGTTGTCTTCTTGATATACACAAATATTAATGTTTATATTTAGGTGCTTTAAACTAAGTCAATCATGACTCTTTGTGGGGGGGGGTGTCAATTAATTAAAATGACCTCTTTACCTTTTTTGGGATATTTTTATTTTATTCAGTTACACAGATATTTTGATGTATTGTAGATGATTGTCTTGCAGCATATCCCGATAGTTATACCAATAGCTACTTTGAGATTTCCCCCCCATAGTGTGCGCATTCACAAGGTGAGCCTTGTGAGCCTGCTGCTCTTGTAGCTTAGATATTTTTAACATATTGATTTGCTCCGTGTCAAAGAAACTTCTATCTGAACTCCGTGTTTTTGCGCACGCTTGGTTCAACAGGAAGACAACCACCAGTTCCGGCTCATTGCTGCCATCCTGCGTCATCTGCTGATGCTGAAGACCGAGACTGAGGAGAAAACAGAGGAAGCACACAGGTGGGTATCTGTTCCTCACTGATCTCCATATGTTAATTTATTTTAGCAGACGGCACCTTCATATTTCATTTTGAGGTATTATGTGTGTTAGAACCTCTTAAAGATGAAGTGGCTCGGTCTCTTTGTGCATGTGTGTCTTGTAGCTTTCAGTGATTTACATAGAAAAGCAGACTGCAGCCACATCTCTGGGAAGGAAAATCAGTTTTTTTTTTCTTTCATTATCTATGTGCTCTTCTCTGTCATTCTGTGACAGGAGGATCTTCTTCTTATGGTAATTTAATGCAAGAATGCCAAGAATGTGTGGTTAGCGCCTGAAATTTGAACAGCGTCATGTAAAAGTGAATGATGATCCTCTTGACCTGTCAGAGTGGTGGCTGGACTGATCGTGGGAGTTTGACCCATTGACCGACCCAGCTGTAGTTTGTTTGAATGGGAGTTTAAGACAGAACTAATCGAATTTTTTGATGTGGAAAGCGTTTCTTTAATTTGTTGAATTAGTCAGAGGACACGCCACATTGTTTCTCTTCCTGCTCTCCAGTTAGCCAGTAAACCTGCTTATTGCTTTTTTTCTCTTTTTTTTTTTTTTAAGACTTACGATCTCAAAGGTCATCCCTTTTTTTTTTTCATTTTTTTAAAAATGCATTAATAACAATAAAACAGAACAGGAAAACATGTAACCGTCTTCTTTCTTGGCCCTTATGAAGCCTCTGGTATTTCAGTTTTATTCTCCAAATATCTTAAAATATTTGGATAATTTAAAAAGGGCTTCTTTTTACTGTCTGCAGCCATGCTGTGAACCTGCTGAACAACCTGCCTGTGTCTTGCCTGGATGTTTTAATTGACGTGCCCGTCCAGGGAGGGCTAGAGAAATATGGTGGGAAAAACATGGATGCAGTCAAGGTGTTGCTAGACTTCATGGAGAAAAGAATCAACAAGGTAAAGTTCAACATCTGTCACAAAAAAGTGCCAGAATAAAGGTATAGCATCTATTAATGTGTTAATGAGCTAAAAAAAAAAAAAAAAACAGTTACAATGAACTGATACGTTATTGTGGTAGTTAACCAGTGGCAAAGTTTCACCTGCTGTAATTGACACTTCACCCATGTTCTCTCCAGCCAGGTACACAGTTATTGTGTTTTGTTTTTTTTTTTGTTTATTTTTTTTTATCTTTGATTCAAAGTGGAAAGCCTGAATAAAATAGGGTGATGGTGGTAATGAGACGGCATCATGATGATGTGCATAGCAGGTTTATAAGGTGCATTGTTACAGGTCATGTCCTTCAGTTTCTCCTGTCATCCTGTCTTTACTTCATTTTATTTTTCTTAGGGGGGGTGAGCGTGTGTGTGTGTGTGTGTGTGTGTGTGTGTGTGTGTGTGTGTGTGTGTGTGTGTGTGTGTTAATGATATTTATCCAGTACTTGAGCTTTTGGAGACAGTGAAGTTTTTGTGGTCTGCCACTCCAAGCAGGGCTCCAGTTACAAAGAGGGCTTGACTCCAGTGCTCAGCCTTATGACTGAAGGATCCAGACACCACAGGGAGATCCGCAGATATATCAAAGCTCAGGTAATCAGCGTTTGTTAGCTTTACAGCCTTATTAAGATAGAAATTGTGACAAAGTATTAAGCTGGTTAAAATCTCTCCTTTTTTCAGGTACTTCCGCCACTGAAAGATGTGGAGAGCAGGCCAGAGGTTGGCACCACCATCAGAAACAAGCTGGTTCGCCTCATGACACATGTGGACATGGGCGTGAAGCAAACCGCTGCAGAGTTTCTCTTTGTCCTCTGCAAAGAAAGCGGTGAGTGAATAATAGGGAGAAGCACGGCAAAGCGGCTCAGATGGCAAAACGTGGCATTTCTGACTGAGTGCAGTTCATGTACCAGTCAAAATAATTATCTTGACACAACAGCATGCATGTGTAACATTACACCCTTTCGTGTTTGTGCTGTCTTGCAGTGGACAACCTGTTGAAGTACACAGGATACGGAAACGCAGCGGGACTTCTTGCAGCTCGAGGACTTCTCGGAGGAGGGAGAGGAGAGACTCAGTACTCTGAAGATGAAGACTCGGACACAGAAGAATACAAATCCGTCAAACCTTTGTGAGTGCTCTGCACAGCGATTAGAATAAGGTGTCACATGTTTAATTACTGTGCGTACACTGATCATTTGTGTTGCACCGATTTCAAAACTCTTTCTCTAATAGCTGATACTGATCTGTTCTTTTTTTCCCCCTATCCTCTTTGTTTATTTCCTTGTTTTGTTCTTGGGAAACAAACCACACTAATTTGATCCCACATACAAAAATCACAAACAAATAAACACGAGGCACAGCCATTAGTGAATCTATGTTCAGTCCATCCTTTTTAATTGTTTAATTTTTTTTTTACCCACCCAGCATCAACCCCATCACTGGTCATGTTGAGAAGCCGCTGCCGAACCCCATCGAGGAGATGACCGAGGAGCAGAAGGAGTATGAAGCCGAGAAGCTGGCCAACATGTTCGACAAGTTATCAAGGTAGTAAACTTGGAAAAATTTGAAATAGCTCTTCTTGGGGCTGCAGATTCCTTTTAATTTAAAAGACAAACATGCCTGTAATTGTATGATGTGCTGTTTACAACACATAGAATAGTACCGGAGTATTTTCAGTTCCAAGGTGTGTTTTCAAAACTGTGTTTTTTAAAGAAAATTATAAAAAAAAAAAACCACACACGTGCAAGCCTGTACAGTCCAGGAAGGAAGACTTCACAGCAGTTTCTAATGGACTGAGAAAGGTTTAGACCTCTCCTGGAAGTTCTGACACAGCAGTCATTTTATGCTCTACCAGAAAGATCGATTGATATGAAGCAGTCTCCTCTCTGGGAATGTGCTTTTGCATGTCATCTGTGCAAAATTTAAACTTTAGTATGATAGATGCCACAGAAGCTTTGTAGAAATACTTCTTCTTTTTTTCTTTTACCACACCTGCTCAAATTATAAATATAGTGTTTCCTGAGCAAAGGGCCGTGCTGTATTTGTGTTGACCTTTTGTTTAGTGAGTGCAGAGGCTAATGTTAGTTTGCACAACGCCTGCACAAAAGTAACAGCGAGCCTGCTCCCTGCCAACCGAGTCATCGTCGGAAGAATCTCTGCCTTTTAGATGCTGCTTCAATTAGGACTGGACTTTTTGCACACCGCATCATTCAGCTGGGGTAAATGGGGAGCTGCCGCTACGCCGCCGCAGCAGCATTATTACCGCCTCTCCTTAATTATCACCTAATTGGCTCACACAGTCGACTTGTCATTTCCCGTTCCTTTATTCAAGGTTTTTAATAACTCACGTTCTGACTTTATTCTTCTTTTATTTGACAAGCAGGACGTTGCTCAGACAAGGAGTGGACTGAGACAGAGGCACAGCTAGACAAAGACACAGGTGGATAAATGCGCAGGCATAAGAAAGCCGACCTCGCCATTGTCGAGCCAAAGAGGGCGTTGAGCTGTAATGAGGCACGTGCACCCAGAAGAGGAAGATTCCTTTCCGAGGCCGCATCCCCTTTTTTCTCTGCCTCAGCAATGACAGAGAGGTGCTTCCTCGATGCAGACTCTAAGGAGATCGGTCAGATCCCTGCAAGAATGTGCTCCTCTAACTGTTTAACCGGTCCTCCAATTAGCACATACTCTGCACCCCCACCCCTTACACCTGCCAGACAAATCCCCCACCCCCAGCTCTCTGTCACTTATGAGGAAGAAGGAAGACATTTTTTCCCTGTCTTAATTGGAAGGGATGATGGCACATGTTTGTGTTTGTTTTTGTCATGCTGGTCTGTATTGTACATGTACCAGTGTTATCAGACTGTGGACTGCTTATGCTATGCTTCACGTCTTCTGACTGACGAGATGTCAGACTGACCCCACGGCTCTCCCTGTTTCTTGTTTTGTTTCATTTTTTTTAATAAAGACGTTTAACCTGTAGTTTAAGAATTAAATTACATTTAATTCCAGAAATCAGTAGGAATTACATGGCCATTTGTATTTGAATCTGTCAAATGGATGCAAATCTTTGATGGATAATTCTCTGATAAATCATCTTGGAGGGAGTGGTGACACACGGTGCAGGTATAATTGGATTAGGGTGAAGGGGCAGTCGTGGCTTTGAGGAGATTAGGCTGAGTACTGATCCTGTAATTAAACTAACACTGCGAGGGGAGGGGAGGGGAGGGGAGGATGGCCAGACAGGGCCGAGTGTCCATGAAAGGAGGGGAGGGAGTTGTTTAGTGAGGGTCCTTGAGTTGTGCGTGCAGGAGTGTAAAAGTGTACAAGCAAAAGCCCTTTTTAAAAACATCAGTGACACAAAAGGTCCACAGCAGAGTTTTGTCTGCATATGTTAATCCAGCTTTCCTTTAACACTGTTCTCCATCCAGCAGATCATATCTGTGAGAGAGAGAGATTTTATTTATTTTCTTCTTTGTGTCCACAGGCAGCAGATGATTCGGCCCATGGGCGTCAAACCTGACGGGACCTTGGCACCACTTGAAGAAACTCTCTGCTGTCCACCTGAGGAGAACTCTGACTCAGACTCGGACTAGTGCTGCTGAACATCTAGACCACGTTTTCCAGACTAAGCCCACTCACTGGGCCCACCCCCCCCAACACATCTTGAGCTGTGTCCCATTTTAAGGCTCGGGTCTTTTGATGGGTCCACAAAGGTGGGTTCTGTAGTTGGGCTGAATTTGTGCCTCCATCCTACGTGAGCTGCTGCGGAGTGTAGAGCTGTGTCCAAAAACTTCAGCTGCTGGGTCAGAAAGTCTCATTTATCACCGGGAAGTTGGACTAGATTGAAAAAAGCAGAAATAATTGTGTGAGCTGTAACTGGGACAGTGGTAGTGATTAAGTTTAACAGATGCTCAACAAATGGTGTGTCAGGTGATAGTGAAAAAATATTTACATTACATTTATATCAGGCTTTAATTACGGTTTGCAGTGTAATCACCTCCTCTTGGTTTTTTCTTTCTGATATTGACTGACAGACACTTAAATCCAAAGTGTCAGTTTGCGATTAAGGAGTGGACCCGGCTTAGAAATCTTACCGTCTTCCTTTCAAATGGGACAGGCCCTTGTTGAAGCGAAATGAAATTAAACCAGTCCTGAAGTAGGACACAGCTAAACATTTCACAGGAGGCTCCAGAGGCCCAGTCGGGCCGTAAGCCGTCTGGCTGAAGTGGAGTGGTTGTGTGGCAGGAAGACTCTGCCGAGGAGGAATTCAGTTACTGTTGCATTGTTTGCTTTAGTGCTCCCTGAGATGAAAGAATATACTTTTTGCTGAATTTAGCTTCTTGCTGGAAACATTTTGTTTAAACTGTAGTTTGGGTGTGAAAAAACATTCCTTCATTTGTTCTTTTTTTTTTCTTTATATCTTTCTTTTTATGGCTAGATGAAGTGCACAATTTAAACATGAAATCATAGTAAACACTGTTAATGGTAAAGCTGCTGCTTCTTCTGGAGCACAGGACTGAGGCTCACCTTTTTGTGTCATTTTCAGTTTTTCATCAAAAAAAGTTAGTGCTTGTTCACTTTATTTTTTTTCCTGGTACTCAATTTATGGTGTTACAGACAAAAGGGTGGGGGGTGGGGGTGAGAGACCTTAACTAAATTTAAATTTTAAGAGGCGATGCAGCATTCTCCTGTGACGGGTGATGGTTTTTGCCTGTTGGGGCTCCTGACAACAAAATGTGTGAACTTGCAACGATTGTTTTCTGATCCATATTCCTTTTGTCATCTGCATGATAAATCTAAAAATGTGAAATGTTGCTCATTTGACACTAAATGTGTGAATTTATATAAACAAAGTAATATATTTTCTTTGCGTTGGTATAATTTATTTTTATGCAGAGCTTTCGGCTCACGAGTCAGATGCTTGATCAGTTACATCAGTCTGAAATCCTGCTTTGGGTTATTATTTTTTTTTCTTTTTTTTTTAAATTTGCTCATTACAGTTCAAAAATGAATGTTGCTTAAATCAGAGTTTTTTCATTTTTACTTAAATTCCTGTAAGTTCACTTTAATAGTAATTGATGAGCACACTTGACCTCAACTGCCTGATCACACAGTAATTCCTCCAGTTAGAACAGGAATATTGGAAGTAGGTGTAAACAACCCGACGTAATAGTTTGGGTTCTTACCTGAACTTTTACCTTTTTGTTTTTTTTTTTTAAACAGTTGACTAAACTGTTCCGGGGGTCATTCGATGGGTTTCTCCACTCATTTCTGTATATTTTTTATATGTCTCTGTAGATTATTTTGTGCTGTAAACACAATTTCACCACATTGAAGTTTCATGTTCTCTTTTCTGTGTGAAATGCATTTGTAATAAAAATATAAAGAACACCACACTTAATTCCACAGAAGTTAATAAACTTAAAAAAAAAAAAAAGAAGTCGTCTTTGGACATGTGAACAAAAAAGTGCAAGTTACACAATACTTTTATTAAATATGCTCTCAAATACAGTGTTACAGTGATATAAAACATTGACATAAAAACACAAACATTTACATTTTTGATCCAAGGCTCAAACGTTTACTAGTGTTCTTGATGGTCGCCGTTTGAACTCGATTAACCTTTTTAAATTGTTCATATAATCACGGTACAAACATCGCATACTGGTTCTTAGATGAAGAGTTAAGACTCAAATTAACTTGATTAGAGGTCACGTGTGCAGTTAACACAACAGTCTTCATGTTGACTAAGGATAGTGGAAATTGTCCAAAACCCTTCCAGCGTTGGTGTCAGTTGCTCAGAGTGGACGATGCAGAGCTCTTGCTGTCTGTCTCAGAGTCCGTCTCCTCGCTGCCACTGCCAGCTGCTCTGGACCTGGATGTCTCGGTCCTGCCTTGAGCCTCTGATGCTGATCTGATCTGTCCGGTCTGTGACGGAGGGCTGCTCACCAAGGCTGAGATGCTCTGCAGACCGGAAATGAAAACCACTGAATGCCAAAAAATGGTGTTTAAAAAAAAAAAAAAAAACTTTCTGCAGTTTTTCTTTTTAAACAGAGAGATGTAAGCGCTTTTAGAACCCACCGGTGTTTCCTGGTTCCTCATCAGTTCTTCGATCTCATTGTTCCAGCCGAGCATTTCAGCAAACCTCCGCATAGTGTCCTCCAGGTTTCCTAGCTCCATGTGGTCCCCTCTGCGCAGTGGGACCTTCTCAAAGGGACCCACAGCATGTCTGTTCAGGAGGAGACGTGGCACAGTGGAGCGCACCGTGTTCACCAAGCTGGCAAATGGCTCAATCTGAAACATTTTAGTTTACATTTAACTGCACTCAACATTTAACTGCCACAGAAACCCGTTTTTACGCCAACATATTGAAATGTAAACGTTTACCTGTAAAGATGTGCCCATAATGATGAGCAGGTCAGCTTTTGGGAAGTCTTTAGTGTGGAGGAAATACTTCTGAGGGAGGTCCTCTCCAAAAAACACAACATCAGGCTTGACTGTTGCAGCGCAGAATGTGCATATGGGGACGTTGTCATTCATTATGGCGTGCTGTTAAATACATGCAGGAAATATTAATGTTGCATCAAATGCAGGGAATTAATCTAATATATTCAGAACCAAACAAACCTTGGCCTCCTCAGCGGGGTATGGAGTGTAGCACAGGTGACAGGAAGCGGTGGCAAAACTACCATGAGCCTCCACAAGTTTGTCATCTGGGATGCCACACACTGAAGAGGGTTTTTAAATATTATGACAGACAATAGAAGCAAAACAAGGATATTAATGAGAAAAGAGCCAATGAGAACAAACTTATTGTTTAAAACAAAGTCTGACAACAAGGGGGGTGAAACAAAACAAACAAAAAAGAAAAAAAATAACCAGAATTAATGTAAATGAAGTGTTTTCTTTAAATTCTCACGCACACTTCTCCAGTCCGTCGATGTTTTGCGTGTACATTCGGAGCAGCAGGCCTTTGTGATGAAGCAGGCGGATGAAGTAGTGAATGTAGTTGGGACGGTGGCTCCCAGGATACAGAGCCTTAGCCAAGGAGAAGAAAGGTTGTGGGTCATTGGAGAAGTAGTCGATGTTGAAAATGGCTTCCGGGTACGGGATGTTATACTTCTCCAAGTTGGCGTAAAGACCTGTTCCTGGAGTCCTGAAAAATTGGCAGAGTAGATTCTGACACATTCATTTTTGATATCTATGATTTTCTGAGGTTCAAACCATTCAGATAAAAGTCAACCAGTGGAGGATTTATTCTCACAGATAAGAACGTTGAGCTGCTAAACAGCTTTCTGCAGTGAAAGTATGCAGATTCAAACTACATCAGAGACACTGAGGGAGGATTTAGACACCAACCTAAAGTCCGGGATTCCGCTGGCTGTGCTGATTCCTGCTCCAGCCACCACCACCACATTCTTACAGCGGCCGAGCTTTACCAGCCGAGCCACAGAGGCGAGGCCACCCTGGGACGAAGACTTAACAGCAGGCGTAGATGGAGCGGCCTGATTGGACGCAGAGGACTGAGGTGCCAGCACAGGATCACTGCTGGCTTCAGGCACCTTTCCTTTACTGGAGAAAGAGACACATTGTGCTTTACTTGCAGCTTTTCTAATGTCTTTTGAAAAATCTTGTGTCATATGGACTAAAACAAACATCACTTTACATAATTATCAGCCATGCCATACTATCAAGGAGGTCTCATCTGTCCCATATTCATTCTGCAGCAATGAGCCCAAACATCAAGGACTCTCTTTAGCAACATGAGCCTTAATATTTTTTTAACTTGATAGGAACATTTCTATGCACGATGAGGCCCTGACATTTTGTGCAAAAACAGGTAGAGGCAGCCGAAAGTTCTCCAGGATGCTTTGAAAAGTTTCCCAACAAGTAGAATTATGTTGTTTTAAAGGGTGCTTTTAATTTTACAATACTGGACTTTTTTTTAAAATTCTGTATACCAAACAGCATCACTGTTACCTGTCCTCACCTTGTAGGTAAAGCATCTTGTCCACTCACACTCATCTGGCTGAGATTCTGGGCCAGAGCCGAGTCAGTTTGCTTCCTCCGTTGTTTTCCATACGGACTCGGTCCAGAGTCCTGGGGCTCTGCATGGTTGGTGTTCCTGGCCTGAGAGCTGCGGGTTATCCTGGTGACTGGAGGCTGGGAGGTTTTTTTATCCCAGCTGGACCTGGACCTGTTCATTCCAACACCTGTTGGCAAAAAAACAACACACATTATTCAATGCAAGTGAAATAGCAGTAACTTTTCATGAGACAAATATCATGAGAAATGCTGCTTTGTGCAATAAAATAAACATTTTCCTTTAAATTCACTTTTTTCTAAACGCGCTAATTAGTTATGAACGTGTATTCAGTGATTTTCCTTTTCATCTGCCCTCCCTCCCTCCCTCCCTCCTTCTCCTCCCATATTTAAAAAGCTGTTACACTCAAATCATCAGGGCATCCTTTTCTCTTCAGTTCCTCTGCACACAGAGAAGCTGAAATGTTTTAAAACTGTCAACTCTTGAACAAAAGGTAATGACCGCAATATATTTAGCAACCCCCTGCTCCTCAGCAGCTATGCTAATACAGCCCACAGCTGTGGCAGCTTTACTGTTCAGTCAAAGCAGAGGGGAGAGCTGAGAGGTGGGGGTTGAGAGTTAAAAAGAGGGGTGGCAGAGGTGAAAGAGAAGCGTAGGTTGACTGTGTGTCAACAAACCCAGCTGGGAGAGAAAAGAGGATGCCCCCTAACAGCCCCCACAAATGGGCAGACAGGGGGGGCGCAGAGATAAATGATACAGAGGCAGGATTCAATAAAAGGTAGTAGAGGAGAAGAAGAGGACAGAGAAGGGAGGAGGGGGCTTCTCCTCAAAGCCATTCTAGGCCTTCAAAGAACTTCCACGAGGAATGAGTGCGAGCGAGATGGGGAGAGGTAGTGAACAAGAAAACAAAAGCGCTACAACCCATAAAACAAGACTGTTTCAGAGAGCAATGGGAGCAACAGGAGGATAAGACGCGCTGGTTTCCAGAAGCTCTTTATCGCCCTCCAGAGGGGACAGGAGAGGAGGTGCCTCTGCAGGATACTACTTCATATTAAAGCTACGTTAACATTTAAAGGAAAAAAAAATGTACCAACAAGCTTAAAAATGCGAATTGTTTTCTCTTAAAACATAAATTCGTAGGAAACATCTCAAATTTCACATTCATCGCCCTGCTTTATATTTTAGATACATTCTTTTACTTCACCTCCATAAAAGGGTGAAGCTCCCACATTACCTTTTTCCCCTGCACATCCTAAAGAACTATTAAAAACAGCAGGAGGCAGAGGGTCTTGGCTTTTGTTTGGCCTCCTCTCAAAAAGACACTGCTGAGTACAGGCAATATATCATCAGCCCAGTTATTAAGGTCTCACAATGATGGAGCAGTGTAGCAGCACACAACTCATCAACACGATATTAACTTTTGTAGTGCAGTCACATCTGGAGAGGTTGGACAAACTGCTTTCAGCTAACTGAAGGACTTTGATCTCTAACTTCAGGAATAAAGTAAAGCGGTGTCGCAAAAGGTGCACAAAGTCATTTCTAATGATCTTAAACTTACTTTGTGTTAAAATGTTCTTTTGTCAACTTAAAAAAAAAAAAAAAGACCTAAATGTTCCACAGATGCTGTTATTACTCTTTAATGACAAATAAATCCCTGAATAAATGACAAAAGGCTTAAAAAGGATTTGAGGCCCCCCGCCACCCAGGTTGGCCTTTCAATCTGCTTGTTCTCGCAGCTCTCACTAGTCAAAAATCTGATCCCAGAGCATCCCACTACCAGACCACCAGGACTGTAGCTGCTCATATGAGGGTTACAGTTATCCAAGTAGAGATGAGGACACCTCACTGACCCCCCCACCCCCCCCCAAAAAAAAAAAGTTAGGCTAACCCATAAGAAGCTGAGAGCAAGGGCCAAACACCAGCCAAGAAGACTGCATGAATGCAACAAACACCCGCCCCACAACATTTACTGCTCGGTAGGTAAACAAGCTCCATCTAATACCACGTTAAAAAGGAAAGCAAACAGAGACAAGTCAAAGCCATAGTACAGTCATTTATAGTTTTAAAATCAGCAAATACTTCCATAAAGGAACAGGATTAAGAGTATTAGTTTGAATTCCATCTTTTTATGTCTTCATTTTTACAATCACAGCGCAATAACGTTAAAGCCGTTTAGGCATGTTTTTATGATTAAGTCGCTGTAACACTGCCGTTTAATCGTTTTCTGAGAGCTGAGTGGTTGAAACTTCAAGGAGAGGCTCGGCTGTCTCTTTGAAGAAATTTGGGTACGTTTAATGAGCGGCTTTCCCCTGCAGCCCCGGCACGTTACCCTCCACTCACAGCATTGTTGCCGACGACCGACTCTGAACTCTGCCCCCCCCCAATGCAAGGAAAGCAGCCTGGTCTCCGTGGAAACCACTTCATTACTTAATTGGAGAGGCAGCAGCTATATGTCCTCCCACCCCACCTGCTCACTAATGACATATCACTCTATGTAGAATCTTTGTTGGACTCTCAATTGACACAAAGCAGCAAGTCCTAATTTGTGCTGTTATATTGTTTGCGTGTGCAGGGAGGAAGGTGGGTGGTGGCGAGTTAAATTTGCCCAGCGAGTAATGACTCTTGCCCTGCTGCTCCTCTGAAGACACACTTGCTTTAAATTAAGAACCAATCAGCTATCAATACAAGCCATGAGCCACGAGTACAGAATGAAAAAATAACACACTCAGTTTAGTCACCCCATGAAAGGCCATTACTTACACACTAGGAATAATGAAGCTTGGTTTAGAAAGCTTTTCTTAATACAAGTTAATTCCAGGCTTTTTTCCCCCCATTTGAAAAGCAAACTGTGGTCATTTTGTTGACAAATACCAAATTGTTACCAAGTGGCCTAATTTAAATGGTATTTTTAGGTACTTTGTTACTAGCAGCCTGTTGCAAAAATGTTCTCATTTCTTTAGCTGAATCTATGAAAAATGCTAAGATAACAGTTTGACATAAAACATATACATTTTTGCACCAACAAGGTGATTCCCAAAGAGCTATTAGCCGAAAACTTGTTGTTACAGAGGCGTGGTGCATAGTGTGTTCTTTAAAATACATATTTAAAAAAAAAAAGAAAGAAAAAAAAGAGGAAACTGGACAAGTGGAGGATAAAAGAAGAAGTGGCAGATCTAAAAAACTATCTACAGCAGATGAACTGCAACTGAAAGTCAAGTCCTTAAAGTCCTGACACAGGACCTGAGAGATACATCTGGGATGAACAAAAGGCAGCCAACATCCAAAGAAATGTGTCACGTTTTTTCACTGCAACACCAGTGCTGAGTGAATTCACACAGTGAGGGTACACTGTCATCTGCTGGTCCTTCTTAATCATTGCACATAACATTTTGGTAAACGCCACAAACCAGGGATGTGCAAGCACTCAAATTTCAGTTTCTGTTAAAATGTTGGTTTCCATCAATTATTAAAAAAGAAGATAATGCTATAATATTGTAGTTTCACCTTTTAAGGACATCCTTTTTCCTTGTCCCTCCATAAAAGTCCAAACTCACTCCCCACCAGGCTGCGGCAATTTTAGTTTACTTATTTCATTTCTTCATTTGAAATATAAGTAATGTTGAAGGAAATCCACTCAGTTTAAAAGAAATAAACTTGTCTTTTAAAATCTGAAGTCTATTTTGCGAAGTTTGAGTACTTGTGTTTAATAATAACGATCTCAATACTGACCAAAATAATTGACATTTTT
Source organism: Cichlasoma orientale (assembly GCA_034780415.1). Classification (NCBI taxonomy): domain Eukaryota; kingdom Metazoa; phylum Chordata; class Actinopteri; order Cichliformes; family Cichlidae; genus Cichlasoma; species Cichlasoma orientale. The sequence goes on along the minus strand of JAVDPK010020778.1, from coordinate 4,978 downwards.
GCCATAATTAGGTAGCCTGACCACATACACTAATGTTGCATGAAGAAACTGCAGTTGTGGATAATTGTTAGACCACGAAGGAAAGGAGGAAACACAAACGATATGGGATGAATGAATAATTGGATCTTCAGTATATTTAATGACGCCATGCTAAATTTTACCTTCATAGTATGAATATTTCCCAGTGTACAGACCCTTGGAATACCCTTGAAGGGATTTCAAGGGCCTGGTTGAAATCTTGAGCTTTGAGCTTATTTTTTTCCACCATTTTTGATCCCTTGTGACTTCCTAACTACAGGAGAGATCCACATGAAATTTCCAGGGCTGAAAAACACATTTAAACCTTGTTAAAAAATGGCAACCAAATCAATTTCACACCCACTCCAAGTCTCACAGTCTAAAAGACATTGTTCTTGTTTAGCATGATTTTTTTCCCTATAATCAGCTTTGAGTATCAATATCATGGGGTATGGGGTAACAATTTAATGTGTATGCCACAGTAACAGAAACAAGCACTGGTACCCTGGATGTTTGATCCTTTCTTTAATAATTCACATTAAAAAAATAATAATAATAAAGCACTTTGGGTAAACTGTCAAGGGTCGTATCAGCATGTGGGACAGCACATAAAGACCTATTTTTACCTACATTGGGATACCTCGAGTCTTTCTGTGTCAAAATAATTGATCATATTTTAAAACTTGTGAATGTAGCTTGTGAACACTGGTGTTCACATGTTCTATATGTTTGGACATATCACAACGATCAAACAAATTTAGGTCCTAAGGAAGTTCTTCAAAATCCATGCACGCAGAATATCCTCAATTTCCTCATCAGCTGGCTCATACTCAGAGCACGCACTGATCCAGAGAACCTTCTTTGTGCTCACTGTGATATATCCAAACTATTATACAATACATGTCAACACCAGTGTTGTTTCTCCATTTAACAGCCAAAACATTTGTGAGTGTTAAGCTATTAACACTCTGCTAGAAATTTGTTTTGAGCCTGGTATCAGAATGGAGGTATATACTTTTCATCTATGATGTGATCCTTCAAAATGGAACCAAAACGAAGTTTTTAAACTTTTATCAGAAAACAGACAAAACATCCTGGATACAAATGCTTGTTTCTGTTGCTCTGTCAGAGGCCTTGAGTTGCATTTTTTTTGGACCAATCTTTAGGCACTTTGAGTGCCTGTAGCTCAAAAAAGGTTCACAGTACAAGGGGGAAAAAATGCATGGCTTCATGTTATTGTACAGCTGGCTCTGAGGGGGTCAGGTGGGAGGAACTGAGTTTTCATGAAATGACCCTGATGTCAAACTGATTCAATTCGAGGAGAGAAACTACAATGATGGGGGAAACATTTTAATGTCAAACTATCCACATTTTGGAAGTAGACAACTTACACAAAGGCCTACCACTTACTAAGAGAGGAAAAACAGCCTTTCTTTAGACTGAGCTGAAGTAAAAATGATGGCTAAGCGCGTCTGGTCTCACTGAAAATCGGGGCTTTTATATCACTAGAACGGCACATGGACTCGTTTCACCCACAGCTGCTGTCAGTGACACTGGATATGGGTCCATTCAATTAAAAAAAAAAAAAGCTTTTCTTAAAATAAATTTGAGGTCATGTATCATCAGCATTCTCCAGGAAACCATGGGCAATAGTAGATGGAAGATGGAAGTGCAACAGTAACAATAATGCCACTGAAAGGTTACAGGAGGGCTTTCATTTGCAGTATTGTCATTAGCTACCTGTGTCTTTCCAGACGGCAGTTTCTGAATGATGAGCAGACGACGACGACACACTGCACACTTTTGTTGAGCCACTCGTGATGTTTCACATACAAAAAATTAACTTCTGCGCTTCCCGTAAAATGTGACCGTGTAACCCTTCGGCTGCAGCAGTCAAACAAACAGCTGTTTAAACTGTATTAAAGGTGTCTTCTTCTTCTCAAATCCATACAGTGAGGATGCACGCAGCCCAGACGGGAAGTTTTTACAGAAAGAGCTGCCACTCCGCTGCTTTTTCCGGGTACTAAATAACGCGGTACAAATGCAGGCGGGAAACGGAATAGGAGTCACGTGATACTACGTTTCCTGTAATGTCATATTCAAATTAAAAATTGGTCTAAAAGTCAGCATGACATTTTGATGGTTCAAAAACCTGTTTGTAGTCATTTTTGGAGGCTGCAGTTCGTTTTAATGTTAGCCTGCAATCACCATAGTACACGTATGACAATAAAAACACATGCAAAATAAGCTCCACAGAGTGTTGTGCTTGTATTTTAATGCCTATCCAGAATTTGCCACTAAAAAATACCCCCCCCCATATTATAATAGTTAAAAAGATTAACAATCACATAGAAACACATTTTAAAAAAGAAGGAGAACTGAAACTGAACATTTTTTAAACATAAAAACTAAAGTCAAATGAGCAATCCCACTCTGGAAACTACAAAGACAACAAAAAGGCTGTATAAAGATCTACTGAAAACCCTCTTCAGAATCTTCCACATTTCTGCTCACCAAATTAGCTCATGAAAAAAAACCAATTATTTAAAAGATATATATCATATTTTGCCCAGGCATTTACTGGACTGGACTCATAGATTTTAAAACTTTTGAAATTTTAAAAGTGTCATGGTGATATTAGGTACCAGAACAGTAAAATACAGTGGGGAAATAATAATTTGATCCCTCCTTTACAACCCAGCCAGAATTCTGGCTCCCACAGACTGGCCAATGTGGCACACAGATTATAATCGATTTTTACAGATACTCCTAATCTCAGCTTGTTATCTGTATAAAACACAGAATCAGTTTCTTCCATTTCAACCTCTCCACCACCAAAGGACAGATTGTAGACCTGCACAAGGCTGGAATGTACTACAAGACAATCAGCAAGAAGCTTGGTGAGAAGGTGACAACTGTTGGTGCACTTATTCGGAAATGGAAGAAGAATAAATCTGCCTTCGTTCTGGAGCTCCATGCAAGATTAATTTATAGCTTTTATCTGATGTATTTTTTTCTGGATTTTTGGTTGATATTCTGTCTCTCTCCATTAAAAAGAAACTACAATAAAAAATTAGAGACTGTTCATTTCTTTGGAAGTGAACAAACTTACAAATTCAGCAGGGGATCAAAAAATTGTTTCCTCACTGTATAATCTAAAAAACCCAAAGTGAACTGATTTTATCCTCTGAGCTTAAATAACTTTTGCAGCATTTTAGAGGCTGCATGACACTTTAATTGTGCTTTTTCTTTAGCTTTTGGAGGCATTTATTAACTAGTCTGACCAAATCTTTGGGGAGACAATTCTCCATTTTTCATTCATTGGCGTGAACATACAGTTGTGGTCAGAAGACCGCATAGACTGGGCATGAATGTCATAGTAATCATGGTAATGGTCATGGTGATCATGACTGGGAAAGTCCAAGGAACTCACTGAAGATCTAAGAAAGAGAATTGTAGATTTACAGAAGTCCGGAAGGGCCATTGGAGCCATTTCTAAACAACTGCGGATTCCAAGATAATCAGTTCAAACAACTGTACATAAGTACAAGTAATTCAGATCTGTCACCACTTTGCCCAGGTCTGGAAGAAAACCCCAAATGACACCCTCAGATGACAGGAAACTAGTTAGGATGTTCAGGAACAAGACAGGAACCACTGAGAGTAAATCCTGCCATGAACTGGAAACTGCTGGTGCACCAGTGCCACTGTCCACAGTGAAGCGAGTTTTACATCGCCGTGGACTGAGAGGAAAGAAGCCCCCGCTCCAAAATCGACACCTTCAAACACAACTGAAATCTGCAGCTGCACGCATGGATGAGCCAAAAGCCTTCAGGAGAAAGGTTTTATGCTCAGACGAGACAAAGATTGAGGTATTCGGCCACGATGAGAAGAGGTATGTTTGTCAGCTCTGGGGCTGTTTTGCTGCCAGTGGTACTGGTACATTGCACAAAGTCTATGGAATAATGAAGAAGGAGGACTACCTTCAAATTCTAGGCTAACATTAAGATTCTGGACTGGACTCCTAAAGCCTCGACCTCAACCCTGTTGAAAATTTGTGGACTGTGCTTAAAAGCCAGGTCCATGCCAGGAAACCATCCAATTTCAATGAACTCTACAAATTCTGCTAAGAAGAATGGTCAAATATCCAGCCAGAATGATGCCAGGAGCTTGTTGATGACTACCAAAAGCATCTGTTCAAGGTGCAACACGCTAAGGGACATTTAACTAAATATTAATGGGGGTGTATATACTTTTGATCCTGTGTGGATTCGACAAAATCCTACATAAATTCAAACTTGTGCACCCAATTCTTGTTCTTTTAAAGTCATTAAAGATGTACGCTGTGCAGCCATTCCATTTTGGAACAAGTACAGTTCAAAGAAATCATTAAAAGCCCAAAATTACCATGACATTCATGCCCATGATGAGTAAATGTAAACATCTGACCACAACTGTATATACCCACAGTCCCCTGGCAATTAATCCACGAAAAATACTTCTTACCTCAATGTTGTGGTAGACGTTTTGGTTCAACCTCAACATTTTTTTTCACTAATATGCACCATGTAAACTTTGACACACTCTGTGACAAGATGCAAAACACTGTACTTATAACCTTAATCTCTTCAGCTGAGTTGATCCGAAGCTTTTAAGTATGTATATCTCTAAATGAATAGCTTATAATCGTATTTTATATCTTATTTCAGCTTTATGCATTTATGCATAGCTCTTTCACTTGTTTTTAAGTGCGATGTGGCCATCCATGTAAAACAGACGATCTGTGTTTTAAGACCGAAAATATGTACGTCACTTCCGCTTTGCGGGGAGGCCGTGGTCTCGAGATGTTTGTGTCCGTGTCCCATCCCGCCAAAGTCAGGCTACGTTTCAAGGGTCCGGATTATTTAAACCTTGTGTTTCCAATTGTTTCTACGTCCGTTAATACTAAACGTATATATAT